>JBBDGP010000356.1:112500-295000 GCA_037952835.1 Lithobates septentrionalis
ATAGGGCTCCAGCCTGTGGTATCTGCAGGAAGGGATGTTAAAGATTGGGTTGCGGTTGGGTCGGAAACAGCCGTGGCCGGCCAAGCCTCCAGGAGTGCTACCCTGGTTTGTACGTCCGTGACCGAGGTAGACAGGGATGACACCATAGTGTGAAGTTGTGAGATGGCCGAGGATATCGACTGGAGAGATGCCTGCTGGGTACTGGGTCCTGCTGCAGCTGGTGGGGGGAAGAGGAGCTTGAACAGCTCGGCTTTCCTAGCTGTAGCGGAGAAGGGCACGCCTCTGCGTCTTAGCTCTGCCGTCAATTTGGGGATAGTCCATCCCCTGAGGGACTGTACGCTGCCGCTCTCTGAGACCGGAGAAGGTGACAGGGGGGCGTGAGGTCTTCGCTGCCGGCCTGGGACATGGTTGATCTGTTAAAGATATCCTGTCCTTAAAATCGTGTTTTTTGGATGACTGTAACCTATTGGGGGTGACATGAATTTCAAGTTTGCTTTGTTTCCCTGAGCCATACTTACCCAACTCGTTTTCTCCCTTTGTTTTTTTTTGGTTTTTTTGTTTTTTTTACCTGGGGGGATATCGTCCAACCTGGTGCAGGGTGGACCTACTGAACTTTGACTGACCTGGAGGAAAATTAAAGGTGATAATTCGTGAAGGGTTTGCTGGCTAACTTGAAGCGATGACTTGTATGGTGATTTGCAATCTAGTGACAACGAAATGATTTGAAATGTTTGCCTTTATTATGAAATGAGTGAAATCTCTTGCCATGACAGAGATCCGGCTCGGTCGTGCCGTGACTGCGACCTGACCGTGAACCGGGCTCTGGAGCATGTACTAAAATGAGGCAACCGAAAAACCATTGGTGCACACCGGGACGAATCGGTGCATGTTTGATGCATCTGGATTTGAATCGGAGCGCAGTATGAAACAACGAAATGACAGAAATGTTTTCACCTTGACCGAGGCTCGAATTGGTTGAGCCCCATTTGCGACTGGCAACGAACCAAGCTCTGGTATAGGTATGGATAAGGCCGAAATAACTGGGGCATTCCGTGACGAATCGGTGCATCTCGGATGAATGGTAATAATTCCCATGACAGAGATGCGGATCGGTCACCCGATATCTGCGACTAGCTACGATCCGGACTCTGGAGCATGTTTCAGAAATGAGGCCGAGCCCTGGGGCACGCCGTAACGAATCGGTGCATCGGGGATGCGACTGGATTCAAAGCGGAGCGCGGTAAGTGCAGGTGTAACAGTTTGTTGCCATGACAGAGGCGCGAATCGATCATACCGCTGTTGCGACTGACTGCGAATCGGACTCTGGAGCATGTACTGAAATGTGGCAAATACCTGGGGCACACCGAGACGAATCGGTGCATTTCCATGCGACTGAATTCGTATTGGAGCGTGATACGTGGCAGTGAAATGATACCATGACAGAGGCATGAATCGGTGAGTCGTAACGAGCGACTGGTAATGAACGTGACTCTGGAGCATGTACTGAAATGAGGCCGTAGCTACTGGGGCACATTGGAACGAATCTGTATTTGAATCGGAGCGCGGTACGTGACTAAAATGAATGAAATGATTCGAAATGGTTGAAATGTTAGAAATGTTTAGAAATGTTCAGAAATGAGAAATGATTTGGTATCGAACTGACGTCGACAAGAAATTGCGAAATTGCGAATTACAACGGTTGTCTACTTGCGCGTGGTAACAATTTAGACATGCCTGAAATGAAGCAACGTCTACGTCACGGTGGTTTTCAAATAACGAGAAATGGTAACATAACGATAGTGCGAGTGGTATGCATTGCGGTTACGTTGTGAAATTGAGAGTGATTCGTAAGTTTGATATTACGGCTTAGTGACATGATATCTAACAATGCGTGAAAACAAAAGTCCGACGGGACCCTACCTGCGACAGCCGAGCCAGACGCGTGGTACGAACTACGAATCCGTAACACGGACTTCGAAACTCTCGAGCACGGATCTTGCGAGACAAGAACTTGCGGACGCTGGTATTCGAATAGTCGGCCTAGTGACGTATATCGCGCACAGGAAACTGACAAGCACCACAGGTGAGCGGGCTGCTTAAATACCCCCCGGGCTCCTCCCATAAATTCAGGCCACCATACTGGCCTTCCTACATATATATATATATATATATATACTAGACTGACGGTTTATTTATATATATATATATATATATATATATATATATATATATATATATATATATATATATATATATATATATATATATATATATATATGAAATACACTGCAGCTAACTGAATCAACTGCCTGCTCAAACTAAATGAAATGACACTCTCTCTGCCTCTCTTTATCTCTCTCGGTCTCTCTCTTAACCACTTCAATACAGGGCACTTAGACACCTTCCTGCCCAGACCAATTTTCAGCTTTCAGCGCTGTCGCAGTTTGAATGACAATTGCGTGATCATGCTACACTGTACCCAAACTAAATTTTTATCATTTTGTTCCCACAAATAGAGCTTTCTTTTGGTGGTATTTGATCACCTCTGCGGTTTTTATTTTTTGCTAAACAAATAAAAAAGCCCGAAAATTTTGAAAAAATAAAAGTTTTGCTTTTGTTTCTGTTAAAAAAATTTGTAAATAAGTAAGTTTTCTCTTTCACTGATGATCATTGATAAGGCGGCACTGACAGGCACTGATACGGCGGCACCGATGAGGTGGCACCAATGAGCGGGCACTGACGGGCACTGATATGTGGCACTGATGGGCACTGGTAGGCGGCATTGATGGGTGGCACTGATATGTAGCACTGATGGGCATTGATAGGCGGCACTGATGGGCACTTATGGGTGGCACTGGGTGGCACTGGTTGGCACTGATGGGCACTGAAAGGGGGCACTGCTGGGCACTGCTGGGCACTGATAGTGGTCCAGTGTGGATGGCTTCCCTGGTGGTCCTGGGCAGCTTCCCTGGTGGTCCTGGGTGGAATCCGAGGGGGGCTGTGCTGATAAACAATCAGCACAAACCCCCCGTCAGGAGAGCAGCCGATCGGCTCTCCTCTACTCGCGTCTGTCAGACGCGAGTGAGGAAAAGCCGATCACCGGCTCTTTCTATTTACATCGTGATCAGCCGTGATTGGACACGGCTGATCACGTGGTAAAGAGTCTCTGTCAAAGACTCTTTACCTAGATAGGTGTTGCAGGGTGTCAGACTGACAAACCGCAACAACGATCACCACGATGCGCGCCCCCGGGGGTGCGCAGCGGCTCGATATTCCTGATCACGTCATATGACGTCCGGTCAAGAATATCAAACCACTTTGCCGCCGTCATTTGGTAATAGGGCGGGCGGCAAGTGGTTAACAAACCACCAACACACTACACACGGCCGACGTGTGGGGTGTGGACTTAACCCCCTGAGCCATAATTGGCCAAAGGCACATTTCCTTTGACTAATTAGGGCTCTCTTCGCTTACAGTGCTGTGATTGGCCAAAGCATGTGGGTCATAGTGCATGCTTGGCCAATCATCAGCCAGCAATGCACTGTGATGACGCAGTGCATTATGAGCCGTGACGCGCCGCTTGAATTTGGCGCGAACGGCCCATAATGTTCGATCTTTGCCGAACGATCGAACAGAGATGTTCAAACTCATGTTCGACTTGAACAGACAGCCCATCCCTAATCGGGACCCAAAAGTGCCCATATGATGGCTACATACCAATCAAGATAACCTTTGACTCTGCTCTAGCTGGAAAACTAGAGACTTTTGACACACTGGTCGTCATGTGCACCCGACTTCCTGGGGCTGGCAGAAATTCCCTATTGATAGGCACCAACACCAACTTGGTAAGGAGACTACTCACTCCCCTGGCTTTGGAGGGTGCTCCCATTGGGAAGATTCATCTTCCATTGAGGCAGGCATTTCAGAAGGCACCTGCAGAAAGAGTAGGAAGATTGTGGCAATTAGTAGCAAGTGTAAGCGCAAATACTAGGGATTCATATTGCTCCCAGTGCAGATCTGCTAATACAATAAAATAGAACTGTAAGTGGTAAAAAGTCCATATAGCATACACAGGCTGATGAAGTCTATGTGGTGATGCTGAAGGGGATAAAAAAATGTCCAAAGGAAGCAATCAGGGCTGCCATCATATTAGGAAAGAAACCATATTCCTGGGGCTGCAAAAAAACAAGTGGAGAGGCACCTCTGGGTGCAGTAGTTTTTTTTAAAAACACAACTTTAATAGCACAATAAGATCAACTCACATTTGGTTGGAGGTAACAAGCATGGTATAAAAGTGTCAGGATGACGCTCCCAGGACCTGTGTCAAGTGTGATCCTTGCTGTAAACGGTGGTGGTGTCTCTTCCGACAGGTGTAAAAGCCAGCTCCGGAAGGCGGCCTCAGAACGAGGCTTGGAATGCAAAGGACAGCTGGCTGCAGGGGGATGAAGTCATCGGAGGTATGTAGTCATATAAACAGTAGCATACATATATTGGCAAACATTAAGTATACTAAGCAAGTGACAATACTGGACATGATGGATAAAAGGGGGTATACATGACATATCATATACGATGATACGTGTTGTATAGTATATATATGGATGAAAGGGGATATGTACATAAAACCTGAGATATATAACATATTGTATAAGATGGTATAATGGCATCTATTGTGCCTAAGAAAAATAATGCAGAAGAATGTATAAAAATATAAATATAAGTATATAAAAAACAAAGGTTTATACGAGGTAAAGATATATACAGGCTGACAAGATACTAATGTGACACTATATTATAGGATGGTGGAGATTTCTATTCCTTCATTCATACCACCAGGTGAGAGAACATCTAAATTGTAAATCCAGAAGGTTTCTCTGACACAGAGCTTTTTGAAACGTTCTACAGCTGGGAGAGAATTGGAAATTTGTTAGATAACCCAAACTTGCAGCCCTTCCCTGGATTGTTGGTGGGCTTGAGTGAAATGTTTGGGCACACTATGTGCCACCTTCGATGGATCAATACTGCCTTCAATCGATCTCCTGTGTTCTCCAAAATTGGTCCTGAGGGCTCGTATCGTGCGGCCTACATATAGTAGGCAACAAGGACAGGTGAGTCCATAAATAACGAAGTGTGAGGAACAGTTATAAAAGTCCTTTAGTACATGGGTGATCCCCTTTGTAGTAAATGACTTTTGACCGTGTTGGACATATTTGCACGTTTTACATAAGGGTTTATGGCACTGGAACATCCCAACCAATGGAATAAGTACAGGCTTGTCAGGCACTGTGTATGTGGACACAACGGTGCTACTTTGGAGGTTTATATGTGATTTTAAAAGTTTATCTTGAAAGTGCAACTTGTCTGTTTGGGGGCTTTGAATAAATTTGTATACAGAGAACACTATGGTGTCTTTACTTATTATTTACATGTCCTGAACTCATGGAATCTTGAGCATAGCTGGGAGGTGATTTGTTTCTTTGGATGTTAATGAGTTGAGTTACCATTAAGAAAAGAGCCATCTGGATTACCCACCATTGATTGGGAAGAGGAAGTGAGAGCAAAGAGCTTGTGGGGAGATCCGCATATGAGTTTTGACTCACCTGGGAGGTGAGCGCGCATTTTTACTGGTGGTGGTGTGCACTCCTTTTGAGGATGAACAATCACTGTGGTAGAATTGTGTGGATACACTGATCACAAGAAGAGTTTCTTCTTCATTTTTTCAATTTATGGACTATTCATTTATATGTAGGATTTATTTATTTTACAGATTTGCACTTTATATTTATATATATTTTTTCACATAGCGCTACATTTTTTTATTTACTTTCTGTTTTGAAAATAGTGTGGTGTACCACTTGGAATGTTTATCAGCTGTGCATGTTTATTATTAGGTTATCTTATTTAAACATCACAATATTTTTTACTTGTGGCGCTGATTGTTTCATCTTATAATTTGTTCTCCAAGAATGACTTTGATGTGGGCTGTGCCAAGAGTTCTCAACATCTAATTTGACTGACTAAAGATAAGCCATTTTGAGAAAGGGAGAGGCGAGTCCCCTTGTGTGACCTGGAGGATCTTTGAAAGCAACTGGCTGAGCTAAAGATATCAGGAGTCATTAAGGAGTACAGGAGCCCTTATGCTTCCCCGATTGTGGTAGTAAGGAAGAAGAATGGGTCCCTTCAGATGTGTAGCGATTACCAGACCTTGAACCGAAGGACCATCCCAGATCCACGACCCCTCGCATAGAAGAAACCTTACAATGCTTGTCATGGGCCGAATGGTTCAGTGTGTTGGATCTAAAGAGCGGGTACTACTAGATTCCCATGCACCCAGAAGATCGAGAGAAGACGGCTTTTATTAGCCTGCTGGGGTTTTTCGAGTTTGATTGAATGCCACAGGGATTAACTGGGGCCCCTGCTACTTTCCAGTATTAGTTTACGTAGATGATATCATCGTGTTTGGCCAAACGTTAGAAGAGCACGAGGCTCGGTTGGAGAAAGTTTTCCAGCGACTACATAATGAGGGGTTGAAGCTGTCATTAGAGAAGTGCCAGTTCTACCAGACTTCCGTCACATTCATGGGGCACGTGGTGTCTGCCGAGGGGATGGCAACTGACCCTCAAAAGCTGGATGCGGTCACTTCTTGGCCTCGCCCAACTACCGGCACCGAATGGAGGTCATTCTTGGGTTTCTGCTCCTACTATAGAAGATTTGTGAAGAGCTTCTCTGTCACGTACCTGGTAGGTTTTGAGCCTGAAGTGCAGAGATAGACCTCCCTCACAGCTCCTATTCCCGTTCCCCTGGAATGGAGACAGAGGGCCAGGAGTGAAGAGTGGTATGGGTGCCTGGCAGGATCAACAGTCGCTGGAAGTTCAGTAGTGGTGGCACCCTCTGGAACCTGAGGCCAAAGAGAAGACTGAAGCCTGAGACTGGAATGCAGGAAGGACCAGGAACCCAGCAGGTAAGCAAGCTGGATAGTGGAGAGCTGGACTGGAACCAGGAACAAACAGCAGGTAGTAGACTGGAACGCTGGACTGGAACCAGGAGCAAACAGCAGGTAGTAGACTGGAACGCTGGACTGGAACCAGGAACAAACAGCAGGTAGTAGACTGGAACGCTGGACTGGAACCAGGAACAAACAGCAGGTAGTAGACTGGAACACTGGACTGGAACCAGGAACAGCAGGTAGGAGCCTGGTACGCTGGACTGGAACAAGCAGCAGGTAGGAGCCTGGAACACTGGACTGGAACCAGGAACAACAGCAGGTAGGAGCCTGGAACGCTGGACTGGGACAAGCAGCAGGTAGGAGCCTGGAACACTGGACTGGAACCAGGAACAACAGCAGGTAGGAGCCTGGAATGCTGGACTGGAACAAGCAGCAGGTAGGAGACTGGATGCAGGTATACACAGCGGGAAGGTCAACAAGCCGGGGGTCGGTATCGGTCGGGCAGGCAGAGGTACCAAGGATAATACAGAGTGTTGGTCAGGCAAGCCAAGAGGGTCTGGTGCAGGCGGATAGAAGGATGGTCAAACAGGAAGCCGGGTCAGATAACAGGATACACAGATCAGATCAGATTAAGCACACGGAACGCTGTAGAGCAGACAGTGGGATAGAGTGTGACAGACCGGTTTAAATAGCCTGCCTGACACAAGCGGGAGTGCGCGTGCCCGTGCGTGACCGCACCCGTGAACGCGCGCGCATGCGCAGTGGGACCCGTGGCCGTGTTCCCGTGCACCTGGATCGCCGGTTACTGGCAGGATCTTCATGACATTGCCCCCCCCCCAAGGGGCAGCCTCCGGATGCCCCTTTGAAAAAATTTCTCTGGATGGGATCTTTTAAAAGATTGTAACAGATCTTCAGCATGAATATTATCTTCCAGTTCCCAAGAATTCTCTTCTGGGCCAAACCCCCTCCATTTTATCAAAAATTGATTCTGGTTACCTCTTTTCCTATGGTCCATGATAGCCTCCACCTCGAATTCCATCTCCCCATCTACCAAGATTGGATCAGGAGGATCCGTACTTCGGCCTGGAAATGGGTTGGAAATAGAGGGTCTGAGCAGGGACACATGAAAAACTGGATGTACTTTTAGTGAATCCGGGAGTTCAAGTTCGTATGCAACTTCATTAATTCTCCGCTTGACAGAAAAAGGCCCAAGAAACTTGGGACCCAATTTCTTTGAAGGGCAAGCCAACCTGAGGTTTACTGTAGACAACCATACCAGATCCCCAGGTGCAAGTAACAGCTCACCTCGCCTTTTCTTATCGAAGGTCGCTTTATTATACTCCTGGGTCCTGATCATGGTCTCCTGTAGAACTTGGTTATTGGAGGTAAAGAAATCCAATTTCTCCTGGACTGCGGGTACTGTACATTCTGGAAGAGAGTTAGGTAAAAATGAAGGGTGGAAACCATAATTCGCAAAAAACGGAGTTTGTTTGATAGCAGAATGAATAGAATTGGTATAGGCGAATTCAGCCAATGGAAGAACAGGAATCCAATCATCTTGGGCAAAAGAAGAAAAATAGCACAAATATTGTTCAAGGGTCTGGTTTGTTCTCTCTGTTTGCCCATTAGTCTGGGGGTGATAAGCCGATGAAAATGAAAGCTCAATGTTCAAGGTTTTACACAGAGACCTCTAGAATCGGGAGGTAAACTGTACCCCCCGTTCTGAAACTATATTGATTGGTACCCCATGGAGCCTGATGACTTCTTTAATGAATGCTTGTGCCGTTTCTGTAGCTGAAGGGGTGCCCTTCATTGGGACAAAGTGGGCCATCTTCGACAACCGGTCTACTATGACAAAGATTGAGGTGAAGCCCCCAGCCGGGGGTAATTCTACAATAAAGTCTATAGAGAGCATTTTCCAAGGTCTATCTGGGACAGGCAAGGGTTTTAGTAGTCCCCATGCCTTTGTTCTGTGCCCTTTGTTCCTGATGCAGGTGGTACAGGACTCTACAAACATTTTACAATCTTCGCGTAGCTGAGGCCACCAGAAGGTACGCTGTACCAGATCAGTGGTCTTAGCCACGCCAAAATGCCCAGCCAATGCATGATCATGACAGAGCTCTAGTACTGCAACTCGTAGTGTTTCAGGTATGAAGATCCTATTCTCATGCCACAGTAACCCATCCTTAACTTGGAGTTCTGCCTTAATGGAAGATCCCAATCCTGCGGAGGCCTGCTTAATCTGGGAAAGCAGGTCTCCCTGAAGTAAAAGAAAATTCCCCGGGGACAGAATGGTGTCTGGAGGGGAAATTTCTTGGGACTTGTGAAACATCCTGGATAGGGCGTCAGGTTTGGTATTTTTGGAGCCAGGGCGGTAAGTGACCTGAAAGGAGAACCTGGAGAAAAAGAGAGCCCACCTGGCCTGATGTGGCTTCAACCTTTTTGCAGATCTCAAATACTCCAGGTTCTTATGATCTGTAAAAATTAAGACTGGATGAGCGGCACCCTCCAACAAATAGCGCCACTCCTCCAATGCTGACTTGATTGCCAACAACTCTCTGTCACCTACATCATAATTTCTCTCTGCCGTGGACAATTTACGAGAAAAGAAGGCCACAGGATGCAGCAGGGCCTTAGTCCCCTGTCTTTGGGACAGCACTGCCCCTACTGCAATTTCAGATGCGTCCACCTCTAGTATGAATGGCAGAGAGGAATCTGGATGTTTTAGTACAGAGGCGGAAGTAAAAAGGTCCTTGAGAGTCTCAAAAGCCTTTTGGGCTTCAGCAGACCAATGAAAGCGTGTACCTTGTTTGGTTAGTTGTGTGATGGGTGTAATGATGGCTGAGAACCCTTTAATAAATTTACGGTAAAAATTAGCGAATCCAATGAATCGCTGGATTCCTTTTTTGTCTGTCGGGACTGGCCAATATAGGACTGCAGTGACCTTTTGAGGGTCCATCTTAATGCCCTTACTGGAAATGACTAACTCCAAAAATGGAATACTTTCCTGTTCAAATTCACATTTTTCAGCCTTTGCATATAGACCGTGTTGTCGAAGCCGGCCCAACACACTTCTGACGTGCCTGCGATGGGATTCAAGGGAACAAGAAAAAATTAATATGTTGTCTAGATAGACGATAACAAACAGGTCTAGAAAGTCACGTAACACATCATTGATAAAGTACTGAAATGTAGCAGGGGCATTGCACAGGCCAAAAGGCATCACGAGGTACTCAAAATGTCGATAGCGGATACGAAAGAAGGTCTTCCATTCGTCTCCATCCCTAATACGAACTAAATTGTAGGCCCCGCGGAGATCAAGTTTGGTGAATATGGTGGGCGTTCCCAGTCTTTGATATATATTCTTTCAAAGCCCCTTGTTCCACTTCAGTTAAAAGGGAAGATTCTTCCAAAAGGAATTTCAGCACCGGGAAGTAACTCGATGGGACAGTCATAGGCCCGGTGAGGAGGTAACACCTCTGCCCTCTGCTTGCTAAATACATCCAAGAAGTCATGATAGGCAGAAGGAATGGACGGATGTAGACTGGGATCTGTATCTAGGCAGAGCAGAGTAGGGTTCTCCTGAACATTCTGAGTTCTGCAGAACTGCTGGCAATAAGAAGAAGGGAAGGTAACCTCACCCGTGATCCAATTAATGTCCGGATTGTGAGCCTGTAACCATGGCATTCCGAAACAGGGGTGAAGCGATAATATCCAGGCGTAGCTGTTCTTGATGGGCATTGGAAATGGAGACGGATATTGGAATAGTCTCCTGAGTAACAGGTCCAGATTTGATAGCGGTTCCATCAGCTAGATGGATGGAGAGTCCCTGGGCTCTAGGCAACAAAGGTATCTGGTGTTGGGTAGCAAAAAGAGAATCCATGAAACAGCTGCAAGCTCCGGAATCAATAATGGCGGTTATTTGCAGGGTCCTTCCTGGAAGCTGTAGCAGGAGAGGGAGAGCAAGGTGAGTGGTATTCTTAACCAGAGGTGTAACATAGTCAGCAGACAGAGATAAGCACTTACGGAGTTTAAGGGGGCAGTTCCTGACATAGTGCCCAGGTTCCCCGCAATACAGGCACAAATTATTTGCTCGACGACGTTGTCGTTCCTTCTGGGTGAGAGAAGGCCGCAGGACTCCTAATTGCATTGGTTCAGGTAAGTTAAACGTGGAGGTAGGTGTGTTGGTGACGAGTGATGGGAAACCCTAGGGGTAACCCAAGTTGGTTGGGAAGATCCCATAGCTCTCTCAGACCTATGCTCTCGTAGGCATCGATCGATCTGGATGGCTAGATCGATTAAGGCATTTAAAGTCTGTGGTGTACCCACCCTGGCCAATTCATCCTTCAGAGAGTCAGAAAGTCCCATCCGAAACTGATAGCGGAGAGCCGCATCGTTCCAATTAGTGTCCGCACTCCACTTCCTAAACTCAGCCACATAGTCCTCTGCTGCCCTGCGACCCTGTTGAAGGGTATGCAGAGCCATTTCCGCAGTCAAGGACAGCTGGGGGTCATCATACAACTGACCCAATGCGTCAAAGAAGGTGGAGTGGTTGGTCAGGGATGTGTCCTTTTGCTCCAAGAGGCGATGGGCCCAGGTTTGGGGGTCACCAGAAAGCAGAGAAATTACGTAGCCCACCTTGGCAGCCTCCAGGGAAAATGTACGTGGCTGAAGAGCAAAAAATAACTCACAGGAGTTGCAGAAGGCCCTGAACTTATGGCGATTCTCGGAGAAACGTTCAGGTGTAGGGACCTTGGGTTCTGGAGGAAGCATCACCACCGTTGAGGAAGGCCCAACTGAAGGAGCAGGGGCAGAAGGAGCCCCAATGGTATTAGACAAGGTTAGCACTCGTTCCTCCAACCTGGTGTATCCTTGCTGCAGATTCTTGACTGCTTCAGTCAATCCTGCCAGGTGTGCACAAAGTTCCTCCATGGGAGACGTTCCCTGCTCAGGCTCAGACATGCCTGTCTGCTACTGTCACGTACCTGGTAGGTTTTGAGCCTGAAGTGAAGAGATAGACCTCCCTTACAGCTCTCACTCCCGTTCCCCTGGAATGGAGACAGAGGGCCAGGAGTGAAGAGTGGTATGGGTACCTGGCAGGATCAGTCGCTGGAAGTTCAGTAGTGGTGGCACCCTCTGGAACCTGAGGTCAAAGAGAAGACTGAAGACTGAGACTGGAATGCAGGAAGGACCAGGAACCCAGCAGGTAAGCAAGCTGGATAGTGGAGAGCTGGACTGGAACCAGCAACAAACAACATGTAGTAGACTGGAACGCTGGACTGGAACCAGGAGCAAACAGCAGGTAGTAGACTGGAACGCTGGACTGGAACCAGGAACAAACAGCAGGTAGTAGACTGGAACGCTGGACTGGAACCAGGAACAAGCAGCAGGTAGTAGACTGGAACGCTGGATTGGAACCAGAGTTAGCAGGTAGGAGCCTGAAACACTGGACTGGAACCAGGAACAACAGCAGGTAGGAGCCTGGAACGCTGGACTGGAACAAGCAGCAGGTAGGAGCCTGGAACGCTGGACTGGAACAAGCAGCAGGTAGGAGCCTGGAACACTGGACTGGAACCAGGAACAACAGCAGGTAGGAGCCTGGAACGCTGGACTGGAACAAGCAGCAGGTAGGAGACTGGATGCAGGTATACACAGCGGGAAGGTCAACAAGCCGGGGGTCGGTATCGGTCGGGCAGGCAGAGGTACCAGGGATAATACAGAGGGTTGGTCAGGCAAGCCAAGAGGGTCTGGTGCAGGCGGATAGCAGGATGGTCAAACAGGAAGCCGGGTCAGATAACAGGATACACAGATCAGATCAGGTTAAGCACACGGAACGCTGTAGAGCAGACAGCGGGGATAGTGTGTGACAGACCGGTTTAAATAGCCTGCCTGAGACCAGCGGGAGTGCGCGCGCGCGTGCCCGTGCGTGACCGCACCCGTGAATGCGCGCATGCGCAGTGGGACCCGTGGCCGTGTTCCGTGCGCCTGGATCGCCGGTTACTGGCAGGATCTTCATGACATTCTCGCAGATTGCTCGGCCATTGAATGAGCTGTTACAGAAGCAAACAGAAGGGGAACACTATAAGACCCAGAGGGGAGGGCCCAGGAAGCCTCAGGAGTCTATCCAAGAACAATGGACGGTGAAGTGTGAAAGGTCCTTTGAGCGGCTGAAGGAGAGCCTAGTTGAAGCACCAGTGTTGGCCTACGCTGATCCCACAAAAGCCTATGAACTTCATGTTGATGCCAGCAGAGATGGTATTGGGGGGGTATTGTACCAAGAGTCGGAGGAGAGACTTCGCCCAGTGGCCTACGTGAGTCGCAGCCTCACCCCCCCTGAGAAGAACTATCCTGTGCACAAGTTGTAGATCTTGGCTCTCAAGTGGGTTGTAGTAGATAAACTACGTAACTATCTGTATGGGGCCACCTTCGTGGTGAAGACTGACAACAACCCCCTGACTTATATGTTATCTACTGCCAAACTGGACACTACTGGACACTGGTGGTTAGCCTTACTGTCTAAGTTTCAATTCAGTTTGAAATATCAACCAGGAGTGGGAAATAGAGACGCTGACGCTCTTTCCCGAAGGCCTCACTCCATCCAGAATCGTCAGAAGAGTTGGGTCCATTTACCTCTCAAAGTACAGAGTACAGGCCGTGTGTCAAGAAGTGGAATACAAACACTGAGGAGCCATAGGGGCTGAAGCAGTGGGAGTCGCCCCTGCGGGAGAACCAAAGTACTATTGCAATTTGACCCAAGTACGCAGCCAAGAATTGCCTCAGCTGACTAAGGAGGACTAAGGAGGACATGAGATGGGATCAACGGGAAGATCCATTAGGGAATCTAATAAGGTGATCATTGTCCACCAAAGACCCTCAGATATTGATGAATAGCCCCATCAAGGGGGCCAAGGTGATTCACAGAGAATAGGAGCGGATGAAGTTGGAAGAGGGTATCATATACCGAAGAGGTCCCTCTGAAGAGGCGGAAGGTGTGAGCCAGCTGTTACTCCCTGTAATAAAAATTGTTTAACTGTGCTAACAGCTCTCCATGAGGAACACAGTCACTTGAGCCCAGATAGAACTTTCAAGCTGGTCAGGGATCGGTTTTACTGGCCAACCATGAGAACGGAGGTGGAAAGCTATAGCCGCTCGTGTGTCAGGTGAATCCAGAGGAAAACTTTACCAGGCAGAGCAGCCCCAATTGGCCATCTACAGAGTAAGGGGCCAATGGAATTGGTGTGCATTGATTTCTTGTGCCTGGAACTTGATCTGAGTGGAAGAGTAATGTCCTGGTTGTGACAGATCATTTTACACAATATGCTCAGGCTTTCCCCACTAAGGATGAACAAGCTAGCATGGTGGCCAAGACTCTAGTGGAGAAGTTCTTCATCCATTACAGGTTGCCTCGGCGCCTACATTCAGATTATGGTTGGGACTTTGAGGGCAAACTGATCAGAAGACTATGTGCACTCTTAAACATAAAGAAATCCAGGACTACTCCTTACCATCCCCAAGGGGACCCCCAACCTGAGAGTTTCAACCACACCCTGTTGGAAATGTTGGGAACCCTCCCATTAGAGAGGAAACAGCATTGGGGAGACCATATCGCTGCAATATTTCATGCCTACAATAGTACCTCAAATGATACTCCCCTTACAGAATAATGTTAAGTGGGGGGGTTTTGGGACTTTAAATGAGGAACAATAATGTTCCTCCATCCCGGTTTTCGATAATAAATGAATAGGAAGTTGGGACTTTAAAATGAAGCAATTGGGTAGTGGAGGTAAAGTAGACCATATATAAATTGCATGATGAAATATTTATTGATTGTCAAACATATAAAACATAGTAAAGGAGTATTGATTTCATATACAGTAAAATAATTCATACATATATATAGAAATGATGTACATATAATATAGGCATAGTAAAAAATATACATAAATAGCAGCACGAGATTAGATGTTACTAGAAGAGGTAGGAAGACATGATGTTGCTAGCAGCAACATGCCTGATCACGATACGTGCACCCACAGTATAAATGTGCATTAAATACGTAGGAAAATGGTTGATGTATTCAAGGAGACCAACTAGTATACATGACTAAGGTTCCATGTAGACTGTAGTTTGGGGCATCAGATGGCAAGGCTCGACGCATTTCGTGGGTCTATACCCACTCATCAGGAGCTGATGTAAATAAATTTTCCTGTAGAGTATATATAAGATATAATGAACCATACTGTCCATGTAAAAGGAGTAAAAGATAAAAAATATATAGAAAAAAAAATGAACTTTCAATATATAGAGCAGGTAGTATTGGACGCACTCACCAACTTAGGCAGCAGGTGCAGTGCGTGGTAGTGGGAGCAAGGTGAGCCAGGGACAATAGCCTCTCCACGGGAGCCGAGGCGGCGTAGATGTAGGTGCGACATTGGGCAAGCAGAATAGGAAACAAAAGATTGGGGCAAAGTATATCTACTAGGCAGGAATGTATGTCGTGGAAACAACCAGATCTAAAAAAAGAAAATTATTCCATTAAGTGTGTATATGGTAAGTAATGGTGTTTTATCAATAGTAGTAGTGATAATGGAATAATAGATCGTGAACCCGGTAAATTCCAAAGAGAATAAAGAATGAAGGTACAGTAGAGCAAATGTGAGAATCTGTGAAAAAAGTGGATGATGAAGGAAAAGATGTGGAAGTAGCCAAAGTGAAATGGGTGTTGAATAGTAACTACTGTGAGAGAAGTAACAAAGGAAACAGTGACAACAGACTAGAGGAGTGAGAAAGGCAGACTCACCAAGGAAGTAAGCACTTAAACCCCAAAAAAAAGCCATAATCAAGTGAGGGGAGAAAAAGGAAAAAAGACATGAGGTACTGACCTACCCAATTATGGCATCTACAGGCACCACCAGCCGAACGGGAACTGCAGGGCTGGTGTGCAGAAACCCCAGAGAGAGACCGGCCGTGAGAACCGCCAGCTCCAAATGGGGAATGTAAATACGCCGCCAACGCCATGTGGGTGGCACAGAGGAGGAGCCGCCGCACCTGAGCCGAGTAAACTCAGCTCATGGCGCAAAAGGCTTTCTCCATGGAGACACCGAGGAGGAATCACTAAACGTCCGGGCCGTGACGCTGGGGAATGACGTCACAGGCCCGACGTAGGATACGTGGCGCCGATGCGCAGAGTGGTGACCGCCCAGTCCCCCAATCCCAAAGAATGGGGAGGAGAAAGGGAGGACCCACTGGCGCATCGCGGGCTCCCGCAGAGAGGAGAGCCCGGCATCACCCAGCCACCCAGATACCACACTAGAGGCACGAGTGCTGGCCAGGTGGAGAGTGTTCAATGGGGCATCTATATGAGAAAAACCTTTGGGGCATGAAATCAATGATCAGGATGCTGCTAGTAAAATATGACAATTAAACTGATGGATGCATGTGATGGGCAATAAATCCACAACTAAAGAATAAACATATCTATGTACATGTAAAAAATAGTATCCTATATACCCTATCAAAAAGGGGGGAGGGCATACCTCACACAGAGAGGGTAGGGGAACACTACCCATCCCATTTAACCAAGAGCTTCCATCCCGATAATCAATAGAGTTAAGTGGGGGGGTTTTGGGACTTTAAATGAGGAACAATAATGTTCCTCCATCCCGGTTTTCGATAATAAATGAATAGGAAGTTGGGACTTTAAAATGAAGCAATTGGGTAGTGGAGGTAAAGTAGACCATATATAAATTGCATGATGAAATATTTATTGATTGTCAAACATATAAAACATAGTAAAGGAGTATTGATTTCATATACAGTAAAATAATTCATACATATATATAGAAATGATGTACATATAATATAGGCATAGTAAAAAATATACATAAATAGCAGTACGAGATTAGATGTTACTAGAAGAGGTAGGAAGACATGATGTTGCTAGCAGCAACATGCCTGATCACGATACGTGCACCTACAGTATAAATGTGCATTAAATACGTAGGAAAATGGTTGATGTATTCAAGGAGACCAACTAGTATACATGACTAAGGTTCCATGTAGACTGTAGTTTGGGGCATCAGATGGCAAGGCTCGACGCGTTTCGTGGGTCTATACCCACTCATCAGGAGCTGATGTAAATAAATTTTCCTGTAGAGTATATATGAACCATACTGTCCATGTAAAAGGAGTAAAAGATAAAAAATATATAGAAAAAAAAAATATATAGAAAAAAAAAAAATATAGAAAAAAAAAAATGAACATTCAATATATAGAGCAGGTAGTATTGGAGGCACTCACCAACTTAGGCAGCAGGTGCAGTGCGTGGTAGTGGGAGCAAGGTGAGCCAGGGACAATAGCCTCTCCACGGGAGCCGAGGCGGCGTAGATGTAGGTGCGACATTGGGCAAGCAGAATAGGAAACAAAAGATTGGGGCAAAGTATATCTACTAGGCAGGAATGTATGTCGTGGAAACAACCAGATCTAAAAAAAGATAATTATTCCATTAAGTGTGTATATGGTAAGTAATGGTGTTTTGTCAATAGTAGTAGTGATAATGGAATAATAGATCGTGAACCCGGTAAATTCCAAAGAGAATAAAGAATGAAGGTACAGTAGAGCAAATGTGAGAATTGTCCCTGGCTCACCTTGCTCCCACTACCACGCACTGCACCTGCTGCCTAAGTTGGTGAGTGCGTCCAATACTACCTGCTCTATATATTGAATGTTCATTTTTTTTTCTATATATTTTTTATCTTTTACTCCTTTTACATGGACAGCATGGTTCATTATATCTCATATATACTCTACAGGAAAATTTATTTACATCAGCTCCTGATGAGTGGGTATAGACCCACGAAACACGTCGAGCCTTGCCATCTGATGCCCCAAACTACAGTCTACATGGAACCTTAGTCATGTATACTAGTTGGTCTCCTTGAATACATCAACCATTTTCCTACGTATTTAATGCACATTTATACTGTGGGTGCACGTATCGTGATCAGGCATGTTGCTGCTAGCAACATCATGTCTTCCTACCTCTTCTAGTAACATCTAATCTCGTGCTGCTATTTATGTATATTTTTTACTATGCCTATATTATATGTACATCGAACAACACGGGGCACTCACATGAGTGTAGACGGGTAGGCCGCACACCCCATTCAGTGCATGAAAAAAGACAAGAGAGAACCCCCTATCGGGGCTTTTAAGCAGCCAATGAAGTGCAATGGATGGTTGAAAAAATTGGATTTTATTAGTACAAAAAATATATAAATAACGTTAAAAGAGAAAATTCATAGAAATAAATACTGACTGTTAGAGTCAGGACACGAACTGAGTATGGCGTACATATGCAACAGACAGCAGCTTACAGTGAAAACCAATGTAAGACACAATGTATACGGGGGCAGCCTAAATTTCCCCAATTGTAAGCGTTTTGGATAACAATAAATGCCTCTAAATGAAGACAATAGGCCATACAGTATATGTGGGACAACAATAATTGTATATAATAATCCTGACGCCTTTCGACCCTTCCCGGGTCTTCTTCAGAGGATGGCTGTCCACACTAAAAGAAAGGGGGTAACATATATCAAACATAGCATCAAATTTCCACGGTGCCAGAAACCATGCAGGCATACCCTGTAAAGTAACTGCATAAGTTGTATAGTTACCTATCACAGGAATTGTGACACTACAATGTCATTCTTGACATTGCGAAATGTTAGAGATGATACACTTATTCCTTCGCTCCCCTGTCTCCCCCGTGTCGGACCAACTCCCCCAGGGATGGGTGATGGACCAAATGAGTCTTACGAGAGATCACGCTTGCCAGCCCCCCATGCGGGAGAGGGAGGGAAAGGAGGGGGCGAGACGGGCAATCCAGAACCGCACCCAGATAGGATTCACGTTAGTGCTACAAATCAAAAATAGAAAATAATGAAGGGTCAGTTGGTTCATACCCTATAGTTGGGAAGTTTACCAACCATGGAGTTCAATGTGCTTACTAAATTATGAGTCCATGGATCTGCAGGAGGGCATTGCTAGAGAGTGAAAAAGGGGGAAGGGAAAAAAAAAGGGGGGAGGAAGGGGGGGGGAAGGGAAGGGGGGGAGGGGAAAGGGGAGGGGGGGAGAGGGAAAAGGACGGAAGAAAGGGAAAGGAAGGGCATGTGAGGAAAGAGTGAGAAGAAAGGAGGGAGAAAAGGGTGAATAAAGAAAGAGTGAGTGAAATACAATTGAAATGGAAAATAGCCAATGCCCTGCTGACAATTATTCACCATGCGACTTCAAAAATGTATAAGGAGATTGATAGGATAAAAGCACCAACAGACCATAAGGAATTGGACAAGTGAACAAGGGGAGGAGAAAAAGGAAGATGCAGGCCAACAGTGTTGGGTGGGGCGAAAGGGAGAATATGAACAACAAGCAAACAAAGGGAAAAGGGGAAGGGGAAAAAGAGAGGGAGGGGGAGGAGACGGGAAAAGGAGAGGTACGAAGGGAGGGAGAAAGGGGGGAGAAGGGAAAAAGGGGGGAGGGGGGGGGGGAAGGGGGGAGAAGGGAAAAAGGGGGGGGGGAGGGGGGAGGAGGGGAAGAGGGTGGATGGGAAAAGGGGGGGAGGGGAGGGGAGAAGAAGGGAGGGAGGGAAAGGGGAGGGGGGGGGGGGGAAGAGGAAGGGGAGGGGGGGGAAGGGAGGAAAAAGGGGAATGCAATCAGGGTAATGGTAGGTGAATGGAAGAGAGTGGAAGGTGATGGAATGGGAAGTGGGGGTGTGAGGAAGGGAAAAAGGGGGAGTGAGACAAGATGTGGAAATGTGAATACTCGATGAGAATTGTGGAGGGAGGAAGGAAGAAGTGCGACAGTGAATAAAAAGGAAATACATCTAATTGCAATACACACAAGTGAACGTGACAAAAACACCAAAAAAAAACAACACAGTGACAAGTGCAGGGGTGGTGGTGGGACTAATTACCCAGTCAAGCTGAACTGAATAACAGAGTGGGTACATTCGTTATTCTGAAAGAATTGGATTGAGGATAAAAAGTCGTGACTAAGTCAAGAATCGTTTCAAAAAAGAAACAAATTGCTAAGCAGCTTGTATAAACATATTACCATCATTACGGGTACACTTACCACTTTGATGGATAGGTCAGCACCTTGCCTGGCGTCTCTGCGTCAAAGAGAATCCAATAAAGTGCCTCTAAGGTTTCCTCTATTAATAAGGAGTGTCAATTGACTAACTCCCATCAGGTGCAAGTATGTGGCCGCCCCCCCCCCAGCCCACCCCCCGCCTCTCACCGCAATGGGGCGGAAACGAGCAACACAGCTGTGCGCTCAACGTGACCCCCCCGGCGTTCCGGAGAGGATGACTCCTCCGGGCATCCCCGTCCGCCTCCGTCGCAACTGCGCAGGCGCCGCTACGTCATGCGCACGCGCACTAGGGCGCGCGCGCGTGAGCACGGCGTCCGGAAGGGATCCGGGACGCCGCTGGCAGGGCAAGAGGTGCCCACTGACGGTGCTGCCACCCAGTGGGCACATTTAGGAGACGCGGGCCCAAGCATCTCCCCTCTTACCCTGCCAGGAAGACACATAGGTGCACCCCTGCCCCCAGAGGAGGAGGACAGGCACTGAAGGAGAGGTGGAAGGGAACATCAAGCCATACAGTCATACATCCGATACTGTGCAAAGGTCTCTGATGTAGAAACAGTGTTAACAATCCTCATCACTTGTTCACAGGGTACTGCATGCATGATCCATGCAAGGCGGATTAACTACATGCTGACCATACCATATACATCGTTCATTACATGTCATTGTTAGTTTAAACAGGGTTATACACTTACAATAGCATCGTCCGCTTGCAAATACATATTTACATCACGTGTATAGAAAAGGGAAATAAAAATTGCATGACATTACATGTTGTTATATGTGAAGAACTTAGAACTGTGTTTTAGGCTAGATTTTCCTCAAAGTGGGAGAGCGTTTAAACGTGTGTGGTCCATTAACGTTTAATACCATAACCTACACGACCGTATGCACATCATACATCTAAACATGATGGAGAGAACAGTGGTAACATAAATGATTGTACATGGGGAAAACCAGGCAGTGTATGTAAGACTGGGAACATTGGATGAATGAAGTAGTGATGGAAAACTCCACTTGGGTCAGCACGAGAAAGACAAAAACAGGGGAACACAGGAAAGGAAAAAGGCAGGGAAAGGAAACACTGGGAAAGGGGGAAGGGGGGGAAAGGGGGAAGGGGGGGGAAAGGGGGGGTAAAGGATAGAGAAAAAAAAAAAAAAGGGGGGGGAAGGAAGAAAGCAAGGGGGGGAGGGGGGGAAAAAGGGGGAGGGGGAAAGGAAAGGGGAAGGGAAGAGGAAGGGAGGGGGGGGAAGGGGGGAGGGGAGGGGAGAAGGGGGAAGGGGGAGGAGAAAGGGGGAAAAAAGAGGGGGGAGAGAAAGGGAAAGGGGAAGGGGGGAGGGGGAAAAAAGGGAAGGGGGGAAGAGGAGAGGGGAGAAGAAGGGAGGGAGGGAAGGGAAGGAGAAGGGAAGGGAGGGAGGGTGGATGGGAAAAGGGAGGAGGAGGGAGGAGATTAGGTAGGGAAGGGGAATGAAAAGAAAATGGAGAGGAACGAAGAGAAAGAAAAAAAAAAAAAAAAAGAGAAAAAGGAGAAGGGGGAGGAAAGGAAAAGGAGGGGGGGAAATGGTAAAGTAGATAGATCCAAGCGGCAATATGAAATGAAAGTTTTATTTTCAATACATTATTGTGTCTTCCCAGATGAGAACCCCTGCAAAAAAGGGGCATATGAAATTGATTAGTTTAAGCCTGGTGGAGAGGTGGCCTGCAACTGGAATATCCATCTCTGCTCTTTCTGCAGCAGAGACTTATTCCAGTCGCCACCTCTGGTGGGAATCTGTATTTTATAAAGGGCCACAAAGGTAACTCTGGGGACACTATAATTGTGTGTGCTAATTATATGCCTCCCAATTGGGAGGTATGGGTTCCCCACCTCCATGCTATAAATATGTTGGGAGATGCGTTTCCAGAATTCCTGCCTGGTTTTCCCCACGTAATATGCACCACATTCACATTCCATCAGATATACAATTCCGCGAGTGCGGCAATTCACAAACTGTGTGGGTGTAAAGATGTCACCATTAGGCAACATAAAGATTTTATCCTGTTTGATGAGTGAACAATATGAGCAATGTCCGCAGGGGAAAGAACCCACTGCAGGACATTGCTTCAATCTCATGTTTGCGTTGGTATATTCACTCCGAACGAGCTTGTCACGTAGTGACATGGCTCTTTTGTACGTTATGGAGGGTTTTTCATGAACGAATCCACACAGTTTTGGGTCATCCGTGAGGATGTTCCAATGGCGCTCTATGATCTTTTTAATAACCTGGTGTTGTCGAGAATACCGCATGATGATTCGGGTAGGGTTACATTCAGAGCCTTGAGGGGGTTTGGATTTAAAAAGTAGCTGAGATCTAGAGTGTTCTAAGGCTTGGTTATAGGCTTTTTTAAGGCAAGATCTACTATAACCCCTTGCTAGGAGTCGATTTTGGAGCCCCTCTGCTTCTTTTTTGAACAGAGTATCGTTTGAACAGTTTCGCCGAAGGCGCAAGTACTGTCCATAAGGGATCGAGTTCTTCAGTGGGATCGGGTGAAAACTCTCAGAATGAAGAACCGTATTCCCTGCAGTCATTTTTCGAAACAGGGTGCTGGAAAGGTGTCCATCCCCGGTGACTGAGATGGAGACATCCAGGAAGGTGACGCTGTGGAAATTATGGGTCATCGTAAACCTCAGGTTGCGATCGTTTACGTTAATTTTACGAAAAAATTCAAGTAGTTTGGTCTCAGGTCCCTCCCAGACGACGAAGACGTCGTCGATATACCTCAGCCATTTGATTATATGGCTGGTGTACTCGACAAGGCCCTCGTCGTCCAGGAGGGACTTCTTCCACTCCCCCAGGTACAGGTTGGCGTAAGAGGGGGCACAACAGGTCCCCATAGCCACACCCTGCACCTGGAGGTAGTGGGAGTTGTCAAAGCAAAAATGATTGTAGTGCAATATATAGTGTAGCCCAGTCAGGATGAATCTGGCCAATGCTGGATCGTATTGGGAATGCTGTTGCAGGGCCCTTTGTACAGCATCCAAACCCTTGGAGTGGGGAATGCTGCTGTACAACGCCTCAACATCGATGGTTACCAAAATTGCATTTTTAGGTATCCTCAGATCATGAATGAGTTGTAGAAATTGTATTGTGTCTTTGACAAACGAGGGCAGGGACAGAACAAGAGGTTGCAAATGTGCATCTATAACCCGGCTTAGATTTTCCGAGATGGCTCCATTGCCCGAGACAATGGGGCGGCCTGTGAGTTTAGTCGGATTCTTATGTATCTTGGGTAGACTGTAAAATGTGGCTACCCTGGGGTGTGCAGTTCTGACAAATTCATAGATGTCTTTAGTGATTTCCCCTCTATAGAATGCACGGTCAATCATATTATAAAAGATGGTATTGTATTGATTGATGTTGAGGACTGAGATTACTTTGTACCATTCTTTGTTCTTTAGTATGTCAAGACACATTGAAACGTAGTCGTCATTGTTCATGACGACTACGTTGCCCCCTTTGTCCGAGGGTTTTATCACAATATCGGAGTTTTTTGTGAGACGTTGGAGGGCCAAATTTTCTTCATTAGAAAGGTTGGCCGGTTTGGACTGAATTCGCGATAATTTACATATATCGCGAATTGTTTGCCTTAAAAATATTGCTACATTAGGATTAATGCTAGATGAAGGAAAAGTAGTAGAGGCCTTTTTAAACATTGTTAGGGGGTTTGGGATCGACTTGTCAGCCTCCTGCAGTAAGGCGTCCAAATCGATTTGGTCTATAAGATCCACTGTGTTGTTTTCTTGATAAAGAAGAGTTAGGTCACGTAGGGCCCTACATTCCCTCATACTGAGGGGAGACCCATCCACAGCGTCACCTTCCGAGTCATTCTTCGCATGCAGGTATTTGAGTAATAACCTGCGTGCAAAGAGTTGTAAATCAGTAACTGTTTCGAAAACGTCAAACTGTTGTTCAGGGCAGAAAGTTAGTCCACGAGATAAAAGTTGCACTTCGCTGGGTGAGAGGTTGGTCGAAGATAAATTAACCACACTTAGGTGGCTTGTTGTATTCGCACCACAAAGGGGTCCAAACCTTTGCCTGTTTTGTTGGTTTGTGGGGACATGGGTCCCCGAGATGGGTTTAAAGCTTTTTGTGAAGCTACTTTGTTAGAGCCAACAGAGGGGGTGGGATATCTTGAGGATTCCTGTGTGGATAGGGTATTGCCGTTTGATTCTAAAGAAGTTGCCCTGCCCGCTTCCGCAGCACAATCTGCAGTCTGATCGGGCTGGGCAACTTGGGAATTGGTTTGTATAGAAGCGATATCCATCGCCCGTTTTTTTGAGTCGTGTTCAGGGGAATTTCTGAAACTCCGATCTCTTTTCTGCTGGGCTTTGTTGCGTGTTTGATTGCGTTGGGAGGAATTCTTGCGTTCAGGTTCGGGATCCAAAGATCTCCGAGCTTTGGGAGTTTGAGTATTCGTTTTATGCTTAAATTCACGACGTGATTGGTTATTAGGTGCACCCCCTTGATTTTTCCATCTATAGGCATACCCCTCTAAGAAGGCATGTTTGTCCCTCCAAAATTGCGTTTCCTTGTTATGCAAGATATTTTTATTAAAAATTGAAAGATTTTCTTCCAGGCAAATTTGAGATTCAGCGAATAGGGGATGCTGGGCGTATTGGCTCAATGTTTGTTCCAGTTTACCAATAACGCAATCTAAGAGGGCAATTTGTTTGTCGTACTCCCTGGACAGGATTAACATCATCTCCCTGGAGCACGACTTGAGATTGGCCTCCCATTCAGCCCTACACTCGTCACTTATTAGATCAACATTTGGGAAAATTTGGACACGTAGTCCATATGGATTAATTTGTTCCTTGAGGTATCTGCCGAAACTCTTGACATGCCAAAAGAGGGCAGATTTTCTCTCAAGCACCTTAGTTAGTTTTTGAAATAGCGATGTGATAGACAGGGTTTTTTGATCTCCCTGTTCGAAGGAATTTTCATACTGAGTCATTAGGTTAGCCCAATCAGCCCCCGTGAATTTACTCATCCTGAATCAACAATTGCAAGGAATTAATAATCAAAACAAATACTCAAATGGCATAGAAAAAAGGGAAGAAAAACATACACCAGGATTATAAATAACGCCTAAAAAAAACAGTTCACAGTTCGTGTCTAAACTCGGGTGCCAGGAAAATGGGGGAGGGTGTTTAACCACCCAAAAAATCAAATCGAACAACACGGGGCACTCACATGAGTGTAGACGGGTAGGCCGCACACCCCATTCAGTGCATGAAAAAAGACAAGAGAGAACCCCCTATCGGGGCTTTTAAGCAGCCAATGAAGTGCAATGGATGTTTGAAAAAATTGGATTTTATTAGTACAAAAAATATATAAATAACGTTAAAAGAGAAAATTCATAGAAATAAATACTGACTGTTAGAGTCAGGACACGAACTGAGTATGGCGTACATATGCAACAGACAGCAGCTTACAGTGAAAACCAATGTAAGACACAATGTATATGGGGCAGCCTAAATTTCCCCAATTGTAAGCGTTTTGGATAACAATAAATGCCTCTAAATGAAGACAATAGGCCATACAGTATATGTGGGACAACAATAATTGTATATAATAATACTGACGCGTTTTGACCCTTCCCGGGTCTTCTTCAGAGGATGGCTGTCCACACTAAAAGAAAGGGGGTAACATATATCAAACATAGCATCAAATTTCCACGGTGCCAGAAACCATGCAGGCATACCCTGTAAAGTAACTGCATAAGTTGTATAGTTACCTATCACAGGAATTGTGACACTACAATGTCATTCTTGACATTGCGAAATGTTAGAGATGATACACTTATTCCTTCGCTCCCCTGTCTCCCCCGTGTCGGACCAACTCCCCCAGGGATGGGTGATGGACCAAATGAGTCTTACGAGAGATCACGCTTGCCAGCCCCCCATGCGGGAGAGGGAGGGAAAGGAGGGGGCGAGACGGGCAATCCAGAACCGCACCCAGATAGGATTCACGTTAGTGCTACAAATCAAAAATAGAAAATAATGAAGGGTCAGTTGGTTCATACCATATAGTTGGGAAGTTTACCAACCATGGAGTTCAATGTGCTTACTAAATTATGAGTCCATGGATCTGCAGGAGGGCATTGCTAGAGAGTGAAAAAGGGGGAAGGGAAAAAAAAAGGGGGGGAGGAAGGGGGGGGGAAGGGAAGGGGGGGAGGGGAAAGGGGAGGGGGGGAGAGGGAAAAGGACGGAAGAAAGGGAAAGGAAGGGCATGTGAGGAAAGAGTGAGAAGAAAGGAGGGAGAAAAGGGTGAATAAAGAAAGAATGAGTGAAATACAATTGAACTGGAAAATAGCCAATGCCCTGCTGACAATTATTCACCATGCGACTTCAAAAATGTATAAGGAGATTGATAGGATAAAAGCACCAACAGACCATAAGGAATTGGACAAGTGAACAAGGGGAGGAGAAAAAGGAAGATGCAGGCCAACAGTGTTGGGTGGGGTGAAAGGGAGAATATGAACAACAAGCAAACAAAGGGAAAAGGGGAAGGGGAAAAAGAGAGGGAGGGGGGGGAGACGGGAAAAGGAGAGGTCGGAAGGGAGGGAGAAAGGGGGGAGAAGGGAAAAAGGGGGGGGGGGGGGAAGGGGGGAGGAGGGGAAGAGGGTGAATGGGAAAAGGGGGGGAGGGGAGGGGAGAAGAAGGGAGGGAGGGAAAGGGGAGGGGGGGAAAGAGGAAGGGGAGGGGGGGGGAGGGAGGAAAAAGGGGAATGCAATCAGGGTAATGGTAGGTGAATGGAAGAGAGTGGAAGGTGATGGAATGGGAAGTGGGGGTGTGAGGAAGGGAAAAAGGGGGAGTGAGACAAGATGTGGAAATGTGAATACTCGATGAGAATTGTGGAGGGAGGAAGGAAGAAGTACGACAGTGAATAAAAAGGAAATACATCTAATTGCAATACACACAAGTGAACGTGACAAAAACACCAAAAAACAACAACACAGTGACAAGTGCAGGGGTGGTGGTGGGACTAATTACCCAGTCAAGCTGAACTGAATAACAGAGTGGGTACATTCGTTATTCTGAAAGAATTGGATTGAGGATAAAAAGTCGTGACTAAGTCAAGAATCGTTTCAAAAAAGAAACAAATTGCTAAGCAGCTTGTATAAACATATTACCATCATTACGGGTACACTTACCACTTTGATGGATAGGTCAGCACCTTGCCTGGCGTCTCTGCATCAAAGAGAATCCAATAAAGTGCCTCTAAGGTTTCCTCTATTAATAAGGAGTGTCAATTGACTAACTCCCATCAGGTGCAAGTATGTGGCCGCCCCCCCCCCAGCCCACCCCCCGCCTCTCACCGCAATGGGGCGGAAACGAGCAACACAGCTGTGCGCTCAACGTGACCCCCCCGGCGTTCCGGAGAGGATGACTCCTCCGGGCATCCCCGTCCGCCTCCGTCGCAACTGCGCAGGCGCCGCTACGTCACGCGCACGCGCACTAGGGCGTGCGCGCGTGAGCACGGCGTCCGGAAGGGATCCGGGACGCCGCTGGCAGGGCAAGAGGTGCCCACTGACGGTGCTGCCACCCAGTGGGCACATTTAGGAGACGCGGGCCCAAGCATCTCCCCTCTTACCCTGCCAGGAAGACACATAGGTGCACCCCCGCCCCCAGAGGAGGAGGACAGGCACTGAAGGAGAGGTGGAAGCGAACATCAAGCCATACAGTCATACATCCGATACTGTGCAAAGGTCTCTGATGTAGAAACAGTGTTAACAATCCTCATCACTTGTTCACAGGGTACTGCATGCATGATCCATGCAAGGTGGATTAACTACATGCTGACCATACCATATACATCGTTCATTACATGTCATTGTTAGTTTAAACAGGGTTATACACTTACAATAGCATCGTCCGCTTGCAAATACATATTTACATCACGTGTATAGAAAAGGGAAATAAAAATTGCATGACATTACATGTTGTTATATGTGAAGAACTTAGAACTGTGTTTTAGGCTAGATTTTCCTCAAAGTGGGAGAGCGTTTAAACGTGTGTGGTCCATTAACGTTTAATACCATAACCTACACGACCGTATGCACATCATACATCTAAACATGATGGAGAGAACAGTGGTAACATAAATGATTGTACATGGGGAAAACCAGGCAGTGTATGTAAGACTGGGAACATTGGATGAATGAAGTAGTGATGGAAAACTCCACTTGGGTCAGCACGAGAAAGACAAAAACAGGGGAACACAGGAAAGGAAAAAGGCAGGGAAAGGAAACACTGGGAAAGGGGGAAGGGGGGGGAAGGGGGGGGTAAAGGATAGAGAAAAAAAAAAAAAAAAAAAAAGGGGGGGAAGGAAGAAAGCAAGGGGGGGAGGGGGGAAAAAAGGGGGAGGGGGAAAGGAAAGGGGAAGGGAAGAGGAAGGGAGGGGGGGGAAGGGGGGAGGGGAGGGAAGAAGGGGGAAGGGGGAGGAGAAAGGGGGAAAAAAGAGGGGGAGAGAGAAAGGGAAAGGGGAAGGGGGGAGGGGGAAAAAAGGGGAAGGGGGGAAGAGGAGAGGGGAGAAGAAGGGAGGGAGGGAAGGGAAGGAGAAGGGAAGGAGAAGGGAAGGGAGGGAGGGTGGATGGGAAAAGGGAGGAGGAGGGAGGAGATTAGGTAGGGAAGGGGAATGAAAAGAAAATGGAGAGGAACGAAGAGAAAGAAAAAAAAAAAAAAAAAAGAGAAAAAGGAGAAGGGGGAGGAAAGGAAAAGGAGGGGGGGAAATGGTAAAGTAGATAGATCCAAGCGGCAATATGAAATGAAAGTTTTATTTTCAATACATTATTGTGTCTTCCCAGATGAGAACCCCTGCAAAAAAGGGGCATATGAAATTGATTAGTTTAAGCCTGGTGGAGAGGTGGCCTGCAACTGGAATATCCATCTCTGCTCTTTCTGCAGCAGAGACTTATTCCAGTCGCCACCTCTGGTGGGAATCTGTATTTTATAAAGGGCCACAAAGGTAACTCTGGGGACACTATAATTGTGTGTGCTAATTATATGCCTCCCAATTGGGAGGTATGGGTTCCCCACCTCCATGCTATAAATATGTTGGGAGATGCGTTTCCAGAATTCCTGCCTGGTTTTCCCCACGTAATATGCACCACATTCACATTCCATCAGATATACAATTCCGTGAGTGCGGCAATTCACAAACTGTGTGGGTGTAAAGATGTCACCATTAGGCAACATAAAGATTTTATCCTGTTTGATGAGTGAACAATATGAGCAATGTCCGCAGGGGAAAGAACCCACTGCAGGACATTGCTTCAATCTCATGTTTGCGTTGGTATATTCACTCCGAACGAGCTTGTCACGTAGTGACATGGCTCTTTTGTACGTTATGGAGGGTTTTTCATGAACGAATCCACACAGTTTTGGGTCATCCGTGAGGATGTTCCAATGGCGCTCTATGATCTTTTTAATAACCTGGTGTTGTCGAGAATACCGCATGATGATTCGGGTAGGGTTACATTCAGAGCCTTGAGGGGGTTTGGATTTAAAAAGTAGCTGAGATCTAGAGTGTTCTAAGGCTTGGTTATAGGCTTTTTTAAGGCAAGATCTACTATAACCCCTTGCTAGGAGTCGATTTTGGAGCCCCTCTGCTTCTTTTTTGAACAGAGTATCGTTTGAACAGTTTCGCCGAAGGCGCAAGTACTGTCCATAAGGGATCGAGTTCTTCAGTGGGATCGGGTGAAAACTCTCAGAATGAAGAACCGTATTCCCTGCAGTCATTTTTCGAAACAGGGTGCTGGAAAGGTGTCCATCCCCGGTGACTGAGATGGAGACATCCAGGAAGGTGACGCTGTGGAAATTATGGGTCATCGTAAACCTCAGGTTGCGATCGTTTACGTTAATTTTACGAAAAAATTCAAGTAGTTTGGTCTCAGGTCCCTCCCAGACGACGAAGACGTCGTCGATATACCTCAGCCATTTGATTATATGGCTGGTGTACTCGACAAGGCCCTCGTCGTCCAGGAGGGACTTCTCCCACTCCCCCAGGTACAGGTTGGCGTAAGAGGGGGCACAACAGGTCCCCATAGCCACACCCTGCACCTGGAGGTAGTGGGAGTTGTCAAAGCAAAAATGATTGTAGTGCAATATATAGTGTAGCCCAGTCAAGATGAATCTGGCCAATGCTGGATCGTATTGGGAATGCTGTTGCAGGGCCCTTTGTACAGCATCCAAACCCTTGGAGTGGGGAATGCTGCTGTACAATGCCTCAACATCGATGGTTACCAAAATTGCATTTTTAGGTATCCTCAGATCATGAATGAGTTGTAGAAATTGTATTGTGTCTTTGACAAACGAGGGCAGGGACAGAACAAGAGGTTGCAAATGTGCATCTATAACCCGGCTTAGATTTTCCGAGATGGCTCCATTGCCCGAGACAATGGGGCGGCCTGTGGGTTTAGTCGGATTCTTATGTATCTTGGGTAGACTGTAAAATGTGGCTACCCTGGGGTGTGCAGTTCTGACAAATTCATAGATGTCTTTAGTGATTTCCCCTCTATAGAATGCACGGTCAATCATATTATAAAAGATGGTATTGTATTGATTGATGTTGAGGACTGAGATTACTTTGTACCATTCTTTGTTCTTTAGTATGTCAAGACACATTGAAACGTAGTCGTCATTGTTCATGACGACTACGTTGCCCCCTTTGTCCGAGGGTTTTATCACAATATCGGAGTTTTTTGTGAGACGTTGGAGGGCCAAATTTTCTTCATTAGAAAGGTTGGCCGGTTTGGACTGAATTCGCGATAATTTACATATATCGCGAATTATTTGCCTTAAAAATATTGCTACATTAGGATTAATGCTAGATGAAGGAAAAGTAGTAGAGGCCTTTTTAAACATTGTTAGGGGGTTTGGGATCGACTTGTCAGCCTCCTGCAGTAAGGCGTCCAAATCGATTTGGTCTATAAGATCCACTGTGTTGTTTTCTTGATAAAGAAGAGTTAGGTCACGTAGGGCCCTACATTCCCTCATACTGAGGGGAGACCCATCCACAGCGTCACCTTCCGAGTCATTCTTCGCATGCAGGTATTTGAGTAATAACCTGCGTGCAAAGAGTTGTAAATCAGTAACTGTTTCGAAAACGTCAAACTGTTGTTCAGGGCAGAAAGTTAGTCCACGAGATAAAAGTTGCACTTCGCTGGGTGAGAGGTTGGTCGAAGATAAATTAACCACACTTAGGTGGCTTGTTGTATTCGCACCACAAAGGGGTCCAAACCTTTGCCTGTTTTGTTGGTTTGTGGGGACATGGGTCCCCAAGATGGGTTTAAAGCTTTTTGTGAAGCTACTTTGTTAGAGCCAACAGAGGGGGTGGGATATCTTGAGGATTCCTGTGTGGATAGGGTATTGCCGTTTGATTCTAAAGAAGTTGCCCTGCCCGCTTCCGCAGCACAATCTGCAGTCTGATCGGGCTGGGCAACTTGGGAATCGGTTTGTATAGAAGCGATATCCATCGCCCGTTTTTTTGAGTCGTGTTCAGGGGAATTTCTGAAACTCCGATCTCTTTTCTGCTGGGCTTTGTTGCGTGTTTGATTGCGTTGGGAGGAATTCTTGCGTTCAGGTTCGGGATCCAAAGATCTCCGAGCTTTGGGAGTTTGAGTATTCGTTTTATGCTTAAATTCACGACGTGATTGGTTATTAGGTGCACCCCCTTGATTTTTCCATCTATAGGCATACCCCTCTAAGAAGGCATGTTTGTCCCTCCAAAATTGCGTTTCCTTGTTATGCAAGATATTTTTATTAAAAATTGAAAGATTTATTTTACTGTATATGAAATCAATACTCCTTTACTATGTTTTATATGTTTGACAATCAATAAATATTTCATCATGCAATTTATATATGGTCTACTTTACCTCCACTACCCAATTGCTTCATTTTAAAGTCCCAACTTCCTATTCATTTATTATCGAAAACCGGGATGGAGGAACATTATTGTTCCTCATTTAAAGTCCCAAAACCCCCCCACTTAACTCTATTGATTATCGGGATGGAAGCTCTTGGTTAAATGGGATGGGTAGTGTTCCCCTACCCTCTCTGTGTGAGGTATGCCCTCCCCCCTTTTTGATAGGGTATATAGGCTACTATTTTTTACATGTACATAGATATGTTTATTCTTTAGTTGTGGATTTATTGCCCATCACATGCATCCATCAGTTTAATTGTCATATTTTACTAGCAGCACCCTGATCATTGATTTCATGCCCCAAAGGTTTTTCTCATATAGATGCCCCATCGAACACTCTCCACCTGGCCAGCACTCGTGCCTCTAGTGTGGTATCTGGGTGGCTGGGTGACGCCGGGCTCTCCTCTCTGCGGGAGCCGCGATGCGCCAGTGGGTCCTCCCTTTCTCCTCCCCATTCTTTGGGATTGGGGGACTGGGCGGTCACCACTCTGCGCATCGGCGCCACGTATCCTACGTCGGGCCTGTGACGTCATTCCCCGGCGTCACGGCCCGGACGTTTAGTGATTCCTCCTCGGTGTCTCCATGGAGAAAGCCTTTCGCGCCATGAGCTGAGTTTACTCGGCTCAGGTGCGGCGGCTCCTCCTCTGTGCCACCCACGTGGCGTTGGCGGCGTATTTACATTCCCCATTTGGAGCTGGCGGTTCTCACGGCCGGTCTCTCTCTGGGGTTTCTGCACACCAGCCCTGCAGTTCCCGTTCGGCTGGTGGTGCCTGTAGATGCCATAATTGGGTAGGTCAGTACCTCATGTCTTTTTTCCTTTTTCTCCCCTCACTTGATTATGGCTTTTTTTTGGGGTTTAAGTGCTTACTTCCTTGGTGAGTCTGCCTTTCTCACTCCTCTAGTCTGTTGTCACTGTTTCCTTTGTTACTTCTCTCACAGTAGTTACTATTCAACACCCATTTCACTTTGGCTACTTCCACATCTTTTCCTTCATCATCCACTTTTTTCACAGATTCTCACATTTGCTCTACTGTACCTTCATTCTTTATTCTCTTTGGAATTTACCGGGTTCACGATCTATTATTCCATTATCACTACTACTATTGATAAAACACCATTACTTACCATATACACACTTAATGGAATAATTATCTTTTTTTAGATCTGGTTGTTTCCACGACATACATTCCTGCCTAGTAGATATACTTTGCCCCAATCTTTTGTTTCCTATTCTGCTTGCCCAATGTCGCACCTACATCTACGCCGCCTCGGCTCCCGTGGAGAGGCTATTGTCCCTAGCTCACCTTGCTCCCACTACCACGCACTGCACCTGCTGCCTAAGTTGGTGAGTGCGTCCAATACTACCTGCTCTATATATTGAATGTTCATTTTTTTTTCTATATATTTTTTATCTTTTACTCCTTTTACATGGACAGTATGGTTCATTATATCTCATATATACTCTACAGGGAAATTTATTTACATCAGCTCACGAAACGCGTCGAGCCTTGCCATCTGATGCCCCAAACTACAGTCTACATGGAACCTTAGTCATGTATACTAGTTGGTCTCCTTGAATACATCAACCATTTTCCTACGTATTTAATGCACATTTATACTGTGGGTGCACGTATCATGATCAGGCATGTTGCTGCTAGCAACATCATGTCTTCCTACCTCTTCTAGTAACATCTAATCTCGTGCTGCTATTTATGTATATTTTTTACTATGCCTATATTATATGTACATCATTTCTATATATATGTATGAATTATTTTACTGTATATGAAATCAATACTCCTTTACTATGTTTTATATGTTTGACAATCAATAAATATTTCATCATGCAATTTATATATGGTCTACTTTACCTCCACTACCCAATTGCTTCATTTTAAAGTCCCAACTTCTTACAGAATAATGTTTACAGAAAAAAGAAGCTTGCCTACCTGTAGATCTGGCTTATCAATAGATCACACCTTTCAAGCCTCTTATAGGGGATACATCGACAGGCTCCAGAAGAATTTAAAGGTGGCTTATGAGAAAACCAAGGAGGCCTCTACCATCAGAGAACAAAGGAACAAGAATAACTTTGAACTTAGAGTGAGGGTTTAGGATCTAAAACCTGGAGATCAAGTGTTGTTGCACAATCTAGGGGTGCCAGGAAAACATAAGCTGGCTGATCGATGGTATTCCCAACCCTACATTGTTTGCAAACGACTGCCTGGTCTCCCTGTGTTTCAGATTCGGCCTAAAGGGAAGACGAGCCTCTCAAGGCTTGGCATCAAAATCATTTTCTGCCAATTTCAGAGGCTGTTTGAGTACCCTCAACCCCTTGCCCAGAGACATATCAGTCCCCAACATTGAGACCTAGGGCCAGGAAGACCTCTCCACCTGCACTTCTGGAAGAGGAAAGTGATGATGAAGAATTACATTTGGATTGGCTGTGGGTCCCCTCTTTGGAAGATGATTCAATTGTCCCTGATGCTGAAGAAGAAGGCTGCCCAGGGACAGGCTCCCATTTGCCTGACACAAAAGTAGTAGCTCCTTACACGCTTAGGGGAAATGAGGAAGTCATGCTGGAACCCCGTGAGATGTCTAATGCGATTGATACTTTCATCCCTCCTACTAACATGGCATGGAGAGAGACAGTCCCTGAGCAGGGGTTAGAGCCTGAAGTAGTGCCAGAGCCTGAAGTAGAACCAGAGCCTGAAGTAGAGCCAGAGATCGAGGTAGAGCCTGAACCGGAAGCTGGATGCAGTTTTTGGGAAACAGAACAGGAACCTGAGTCAATGGAAGACATACATTCCCGATTAAGACAGAAGATATGTCCCCCAAAGAGATTGACTTATGACATGCTAGGAGAAAATTCTGATGAACTTATACCCACTACCCGACGTTCCAGTCAAGTACTTGCCTCCTTTACCGAGTCTTTACTAAAGGATGATCTTGATCCACCCTCTGACACTACTGGGTGGGCCACTAACTTAATACTGGCCTGTCATAAAATCAATGTGACTTCTCCTGGTGATGTATATAATTTATTATCAGAAGACCCTCCATTAGGTCAGTTATAAGCTGTTGCAACTTCTAGTTTGTTCGACGGTTAATTGTTAGCTCTCATGATTCAGCAAAGTGATTCCACAGGTTGTGCTCTGTCTTTAGGGACCAAAGACTTTCAAGTGTGGGGAGGATGTAGCAATATGGACTATAAGCATAAAGCACCGTACCTTCCATTATATGAAAGCATCACCTGTCCCTCTAGTGACCAGTGTATCAGGTGACATCATATTTGTGGACCAAACAAAAGGATTGCACGATTATGTGCCAGGACTACATATCCCAGGGGTCTTTGCTGCCATCGGAGGATTGCTGGGAGTAGCTATAAAAGAAGCAAAAGCCCACGTGGAGCTCTCTTTCTCCCGGGCCTGATGCAAGATGGACCTCTTGATGCAACAGGGAGAGAGAGGTCGCAGCTTACCACGAGGAGTGCCATCTTCCAACCCGTACCTGAGAGGCCTAGATCTGCTGTTTGCTGTTGGACATCCTTCTAGCACCACTCCAGTGGCCTGCCAGTCAGTGTGTGTAATCATAAATAGCAAGAACAAGCTGAAGACCATTTCGCAACTTCTCTTAGCAGTACACCAACTTATATAGGCAGCTTGGTGCCAAGCTTAATGTGCACACTAATTCCTGGGCACATACGTCTTTTCATCACAGTATATCTGGTGTTTCCTTTGTGCCTGGAAGTATGGGCAGCATAACACGCACACACATAAGTACAGTATATACTGGTCCTATCTAGATTCTAAAAATCCAGTTTTCTTTACAAGTAGTTTGCCAATTAGCCCTAAAAATTTAAATAATTTAATTGTCGGATTCGCCCTCCATAAACTTCAAAAGGATCCACCTTCGGGTTTGATGAATTTTGGCCAAGATTCATCGAACCCTAGTGTTGTCATTTATAAAGGATGATGAGTGACTAATAATATGTTGTCATATACTGCATATAAAATCAATGAGGAGTGATAATTATTATTATAATTATTGTTGTTGAGGCAAGAGTTTGCTAGCCGTTTGGAATGCAAAACTCCTTTATCCAAAATAGTGAATTATTCCCAAAGCAACTTGGTTCATCCAGAGAGATGCATTTATTGAGTCGCAGCACAGAATAGTCCACAGAGTGCTTTTAATAGATGATAAAATCCAGCCGAGTATTTGTTAATATTACAATGAACAGCAGCCTTCAGAGTCCCATTCGTCATTCATGTCATAGCAAGAATAGAGACACTACAATTCAGCATAATATGTCCAATCTATAATATGCACCTAAGTAGCTTCAATGCGTGCAATAATGTGTGCTATATTTTATACCTGCGCTTCCATGATGATGAATGAATGGATGTATTTTTAACAGCTAAAAACTTCCCCTGAAATACCAGTGTCTGAAACTGGAGGGGTTTCTGATTGGTTGACCCAACACTTTTGATCTTGCCATGAAAGGATTTCACTTGCAATCACTGGAAATGGCATTTAAGATCTATGTAGTGTTTACCAGGTAAACAAGTCGCCATTTCACCAGTTCTTATGAATACTCCCTCAAATTACCATTAATAAATACTTCTTGTATGGTCAAATCACATTCTCTTTCATTCTGAAGTATGTAAACAATGTAAACTTTCAAATATTTAATTAGATTGGCCCTCAAGGGCCAAGGTGATCTTGCATAAAATTAACATAGCATAGAGTCATTACTCTCTCTTTTGATATGTAAAATATAGCAAGTCTGGTCAGACCCTGGCCTTGTCAATATTTCAGCCCCTAATACTGTGTGTGTGTGTGTATAATAAGAATGTATGTATGATATACACTGTATACTGTGTGCATATATGTGTTTTACGCATCCTGTATATATTGTGACATTATGAAAGGTGAGGGGATTGATGGACGTTGTGTTTCACCTGACATGCTTTTATTTGCAGAGAACTAAGGTGGAATCCGGTCCGGTTTTAGCAGGGGAAAACTGGCTAAGTCAGATTTTAAGAAACCTTGGACTACCCTTTTTCCCAGAGAAGGTGATCCATATTGAGCTAACCCCCCACATATGGTGGATTTTCGGCAGGCATCTTCCTGAACAAGTAGAAAGATTGAGGATGTGTTAAAAGCCCTCCTGCAGGCCATCCCAGCGGGAAACCAACCGTCAGGTCGCAGAGGCCACTTCAGGGCAGTAGGAGGCGAATCGCCAGTTTGCGGAGGCCCCTTTTGGAATTAAAGAAGGGGTTCGCAGGTCCTTTGCCAATGGAACAGAAAATGGTGCAATAAAAACTAACACAAAATATTTCCGCGCTCACAGACTGAACCGGTCTGCAGCCTCCCCTGAATCACACCCCACAAGGGGGTGAGATGAGTGCTATAAATGTTGTATATTTCTATACCGTGCCTCTATACTACTCGTGATTACCACCATAAAAGAAATAATTATACATGATTACCACCATAAAAGAAATAATTATACATAATGAATATAAATAATATATATAAATACGTGTAATAATGATACCTCACAATAGCGTGGGGAGAGATCCTACCATCAGAGTCCCCCCCAACAGGTGATCTAAAGATAATAAATAAATATGTACACCCTATAAAGTGTCTAATAAAGTGATACTACTATGCAATGTCCAGCAGGTGAACCATATGTATATCAGATAAATCTAGAGTCCATAGTATCCCACAGTCCCATCAGGTACACATACTGAAAAAATAAAAATGGATATAGAAAAAATATACAGATGAACCGTGTGGTGAAAAAAATATATTGTAGATATGAAGCTCCAGAATGGCACAAATTTCTTATAAGTGGTGACTCTTGTGAAGAAAACCGCTGATTTCCAGTGACTTTAGTGCTCCCCCTCAAGGATCCCCACTCACCAGCTCCTTAAACCCCTGCAGGGGTAGTAGGCATATAGTGGCAGATGATAGAAGGCGTTCTCAGATCCAGTGCAGCCGTCACCAGGTGTCTCAGCTCCAGATACCAGATGTTCCGTCAGTCTTTTATTACCGTCCTCATAGGAAAAAACAGGGCTCCCATAGTGTGATACGTTTAAAACGAATATTTATTTAAAAAACAGCCGAAATACAGCCAATAAAAACAGTCTGACCTCCCCATGCAAGAGGAGCCAGAAAATCACACTCACAGAGTGAGCTGTGGGTAGGAACCAACAGCCGAACGGCATGCGCCTCAGCTGCGTTCCTGGCTTGCTCTGGGTTCCGGGTGTGACATAAGTGCGTAGCTCTGCCTTACGCGTTTCGTCATCGACGTTGTCAAAGGCGTAACTGTAGTACTACGTCTTACACTATTTGAAGGCAAGCAGGCATACTGTGTCCTCCTCCTGCTCCTCCCATGGGAGGCCTCCCAGTGTATAGACTACAAAGACCCTCCCTTTTAGAGAACACCAATTTAGGTAACAGGGAAGGAAAGGGAAGAAAGCAGGGGTTTTAGTCAATAAACGGACCAGTGTATCCCCACTCGCCATCACTGAAGGCAGACATAAACCGTTCACACCATATATTGTGTATGGGGTGCATACATTTTTGGTATGATCGGTTTATGTCTGCCTTCAGTGATGGCAAGCGGGGATACACTGGTCCGTTTATTGACTAAAACCCCTGGTTTCTTCCCTTATAAGAACTTTGTGCCATTCTGGAGCTTCATATCTACAATATATTTTTTTCACCACACGGTTCATCTGTATATTTTTTCTATATCCATTTTTATTTTTTCACTATGTGTACCTGATGGGACTGTGGGATACTATGGACTCTAGATTTATCTGATATACATATGGTTCACCTGCTGGACATTGCATAGTAGTATCACTTTATTAGACACTTAATAGGGTGTACATATTTATTTATTATCTTTATATCACCTGTTGGGGGAGACTCTGATGGTAGGATCTCTCCCCACGCTATTGTGAGGTATTTATATATATTATTTATATTCATTATGTATAATTATTACTTTTATGGTGGTAATCACGATTAGTATAGAGGCACGGTATAGAAATATACAAGGTACCCCGGCTAGGTAGCGCCACTTACCACTACCTTTTTCTCATTTATAGAAAATGGTGCAAGCCAGCTATTACCTGCAGAAGATGACACCTGCAGATGATGTGGAAGCTTTTTCCTCCCTCCCCCCCCTCTCTTCCCCCCCCCCACCTCCCCCTCCCCCTTCTTCCCTTTACCCCCCCCCCCCTCTCCTCGCAGCCCCTCCCCCGGGGGAATTGATGTCTGCACTATACACCGTACTCAGCAATTACTGTACACCTTTATTTTAGGTGTTCTGTGCAGACATCAATAGCCAAGACGTCCGGACGCATCTGTCTTGTCATTTTTATGTATACATGTTTTATGTTTCCCTAGTCTGTGTATGTAATTTATTTGACCAAAAATAGCTTTTTGATCAATTTTATGAGGGCAGTATACGATACTTTTTTCTGATCATGTTTGTGCACATATCTTCATGTACACCGATTTTGTACCAATAAATACGCATATATATTCACCATATATTGAGTGTGCCCTCCCTTGAGCCCCGCTTTTCTTTTTGGTCCCCCCGTTTGGGACAACTTGTTAGGTTTTGGGGGTTGGAAGGCAACCATAGAGTGACGGTACCGAATCTATCTACATGATTAAAACAAGCCTCATTATATTCTATTCTTTGTTTCATGTTTGATATTGGGATCACCGGTGATCCATTCCAGAGGCATTTTTTTGATATTTGCAGCATTCTTGATAACTGCCAAATGTGTTCTATGTGATTCCTTGTTTGATTTGAAAGCCCCCCTGTGAGACAGAGTATGGCCTTTATGATTGGAGAAGACATTGACTTAGAGATCAGTCAGGCTTTCAGGACGGACACGGTAATTACTCCCACACAGGAGGAAGAGGTAAAAACTCGGTTCAAGGAACATAAAAAGTTGATTATCAAACATCTAAACAGAAAGTGGGACGTGTCCTTCCTGGAAAACTATATTACCAATAAGATAGTACCCAGAGGACTTAGAGACAAAGTCATACCCGCAGAGCATCTCCACAGCCCCAGATTTCTGGAAAAGTGGAAGGAGCTCTGTGTGGAGCATGGGATATCTGTTATGAAATTAATAGTGGAGGAAGAAAAAATACAACTAGAAGAACTGGTAAAAGCAATAACAGAAAGTTCCCTAGGACTAGAACCCTACAAAGAACTAGAGGAATTCCAGAAACTTAATGAGACCCTTAAAAAAGAGGTGGAAAGGACGCAGTCGGCACTAAAAGCAACAAAACAATCCAAGTTTAGGAGAGACCTAACAGACTGGGAGAAGGGAGATATCTTTGATCTAACCCCACGACGTAGTAGAAGTAACTCTAGAAGAAGGAATAAAAGATCACTATCAAGGGGCAAAAAATCCCCGAGTGACACAGAAGAAGAAAGTGTGACCAAAACGGTAACTTTTTTAGAGAGGGAGGGGGCGGAGGGTATAGACAAAAGAAAAAATCCAGACGTGAACCCAACTCCATACAAAGAACTAGCCCCCGAACCACAGAGACAGACATCCAGGGGGGGAGCCCGCACCAGAAGCCAACGGAAATAATCAATATTTCTATGGATGAGGTGAATAGGAAAGACATGAAAATTATCAATCTCTCTAAATTTAAACTACAGAAGAGACATATTGATCTCCTACAGAAAGGAATGTCTTTTTCACCCACTAATCAAATGGATGAATTTACAGTATTCAAAGACATTACCCTCTTTATACGTAAAGTCTTCCTGCGCTTCATCCATACCAATAATCAAGAATCAGTAACAGGTAACAACACAGCTGAGAATCAGGATGAGGAGATACTGGCTATCCTCAGTTCCCTCGTGGAGGAAAACGAAAGAGAGGAAGCTAGGGACACTCCCTATAAGAGACAGGCTAAACTTAATATTAAATCTATCAAGATGCCTCCACTCAATAAAAATAGGTGGCTCAGTCTATTTTTGGATATGATACAAGCAGATCTTTCCAAGATAGACTGGAGTAAAAAAAGTGAAGACAATCTCTCCCCGGAGGAACGCAGGGCCATTCGCGAATTGATGGTAGCCCCGCAGCTGGTTATAAAAAGGAGTGACAAGGGAGGGAACGTGGTACTCCTGGACGAGAAAGATTATGAGAAAGAAGTCTTTCGCCTATTGGGTGATGATCAAACCTATAAAAAACTCCCCAGGGACCCCTTTCCCAACCTGATCACCGATCTTAACAACAAATTAAAACTAGCAGCAGAAGCGGGTCTACTATCAAAACGAGAATTAAATTACCTAACCATTCAGGAATATAATGTACCTACATTCTACATCATCCCCAAGGTACACAAATCACTTAAAAATCCCCCGGGGAGACCCATCGTCTCAGCAATAAGAGGTCCCCTGGAGAGGACAGGAAAATATCTGGACAATCTACTGAAAGATATGGTCATCGACCTAAAATCGTATGTGAAGGATACAGGAGATGTCCTGAGACACATTGCCCAGATTAATACTCAAGGGGAACTCCTTCTGGTGGGGATCGACGTGGAGTCTTTGTACACGTCGATCCCCCACAGATGGGGGATAAGAGCAGTCGAAACCTTCCTTGATAAACATTTCCCCAGATGTGGCCCACAAAATGAATTCCTGGTGGACCTGCTAGCCTTTGCTCTCCAAAACAACTGTTTCCAATTCCTCTCAAATTTCTACCAGCAAATAAATGGTACCTCTATGGGCGCACCATGGGCCCCAGCATACGCCTGTCTCCATCTGGGCCTATGGGAGGAGGACGAGGTATACACCTCGCCGATGTACCTGAGCCACGTACACACGTGGCTCAGGTACATCGACGACGTATTTGTCATCTGGAAAGGTGACCAGAATACCCTGGCACAATTCATTACCCAACTTAACTCCAATGATAGGAACATCAAACTGACATATACGTGGGACAGAGAAAGGATTTCTTTCCTGGACCTGTTCATCAGCAGAAGGGGCCCCTCCCTAGGGACCCAAACATTCCGTAAGGAAACCTCGGCAAATACGCTCTTAAGAGCGGACAGCCACCACCCAAAGTGGCTAAAGGACAGTATCCCCGTGGGCCAATTTCTCCGGATAAAGCGAAACTGTTCCAACAGAGAAAACTACAGACATGAAAGCAATGAGCTATATAAACGCTTCCGGGAACGCGGATACTCTCATAAACAACTCAGGAGGGCCAAACGCAAAGCAGCTGAACGGGACCGCCCAGCCCTCCTAGATGGTAAACCATTAATAAAGTCACGTCACACCCCTGCCCCCCCTCCCGGCACCCCAGATCCGGTGAGAATCATCACTGAATTTGGGTACCAATGGGACACAGTAAAAACAATCTTGGAAAAACACTGGGATATACTTACCAACACCCCCGGCATAGCCCAAATAGTGGGTCCCACCCCCAAAATGGTAGCCAGAAGGGCCAAAAATCTTGGTGACTCTCTAATCCATTCTGAACACCTTAGAAATACCGATAGCTCGTGGCTATCCTGCTTCCCCAGGAGTAAGGGAATGTTCCCATGTGGCCACTGCCAGGTCTGTCCCTACGTACATAGAACAACAATCTTCAGTGATTCCCAAAATAAAAACAATTTCGAGATCAAAAGTCTCATAAACTGCGCTACCACCAGAGTCATATATATGTTAACATGCCCGTGCAAAAAGATATATATCGGTAAGACTAAACGCCAATTCAGGATCCGGCTAGGAGAGCATATGAGGGAAATCCTGGAAAAGAACCCAGAAAAACCGGTAGCCAGACACTTTGCCCAATATCACCAGGGCAAACTGTCTGGCATGCAAGTAAAGGGAATCTATGCCCTCAACCTGTCCCCCAGAAGGGGGGACTTTGACCAAATTCTACAACAAAAAGAAAAGCGATGGATTTTCCGCCTAAGCTCTCTGGCCCCTCAAGGGTTAAATACAGAACTAAATTTCCAACCATTTCTGTTAACTTGAACTGAGTAGAAGATGCTATATCATATGTAGGTTTTTTTTTTTTTTTTTTTTTTTTTCCATTGCCCTCTCCCTCCCCCTCTCCCCTTTTCCCTTCCCCCCACCCCCCCCTCCCTTGGTACCTTCAATTTTTTCATTTTTTTTTTTATTTTTTTTATTTTTACATATTGATATACATTCATACATAAATCTGCTATCCCTACCAACCTTCTCTCCCATAAATAGGTGATATATATATAATAACTATATCCCATAAATGGTGGTCATATGCATAATATGTTGGACTGATTGAAATGCAAGTGTCCGAACCCTGGTCTAGATGTCTGGAACGATGTAAAATGGACAGTATAACAACAACAAAACACAAAAAACTTTCTTGCATGTCGCTCCACAAGATATTATACTCTCCATATATTCTCCATCTATACTAAGATTCCCAGGCTATCTCAACTAGAATAACACGGAAGATATTCCCCGTGATCATGATTTGACCCATACACCAGTAGAACGGCAGACAAACAAAGAAGGATGATCTGGACAATATGCAGACGAACAGACTCTCCTTCAATTAAATCAATCTAGGTGGGCGTGCACGAGGAAGGGACGTGAATAAGAAGGAGCCCGTGCACGTCAGCTACACGTCCAGATGAAGCTACGCACATTTGTCCTGTGAAACACGTCGACGTCACCGCGTCCGGACGTCACGCCCGCTGTCATCCCCCGTTGGGGCTAGCCGGCACACACACCGAGGGAGCATCTCGTTCCTAAGCCTGGAACAGCTGTGCGGAGGGCAACAGGTGCACCTGTACGGACGGTCTCAAAACATCACAACAGCGGCATACCAGAAATATACCGTGAAGCACAAAGTATTACCAAGATCGTGATATGGAGGTATACAGGGTAACAGGAAGGTCTGTCTACAACATCGGAGCCACAGCCACCCGGAAGTACCTGAGCAATCTCGAACGGGACCCGGGATTGGTAACGTACCAGGCAACCTCTGTTGTTTCTTTACCTACACCTGCTACCAATCGATTTCATTACAGTACTTCTTGCACTGAGTTCACCCATTTTTGAGAACTGCATATATGCTAATCTATCACTCCGGAATCTGGGAACAGTGATTTCACGGCTCTACATAGACATATGATCAACATCTTAGTCCTATTCAGGACCAGCTGTTTAGTTGACCACAGACCCTACACCAGCACCCCACCCCACGGCAGACCATCTCCCTTAGGGTTCCTACCCCCCCTCCCCCCCCTCCCCCCCTTCTATTCCTTCTCCCTCCCCCTCCCCCCCCCCTTTTTCCTCCCTCCCCCCCTCTCTTCCCCCCCCCACCTCCCCCTCCCCCTTCTTCCCTTTACCCCCCCCTCTCCTCGCAGCCCCTCCCCCGGGGGAATTGATGTCTGCACTATACACCGTACTCAGCAATTACTGTACACCTTTATTTTAGGTGTTCTGTGCAGACATCAATAGCCAAGACGTCCGGACGCATCTGTCTTGTCATTTTTATGTATACATGTTTTATGTTTCCCTAGTCTGTGTATGCAATTTATTTGACCAAAAATAGCTTTTTGATCAATTTTATGAGGGCAGTATACGATACTTTTTTCTGATCATGTTTGTGCACATATCTTCATGTACACCGATTTTGTACCAATAAATACGCATATATATTCACCATATATTGAGTGTGCCCTCCCTTGAGCCCCGCTTTTCTTTTTGGTCCCCCCCTGTTTGGGACAACTTGTTACATAGGTTTTGGGGGTTGGAAGGCAACCATAGAGTGACGGTACCAAATCTATCTACATGATTAAAACAAGCCTCATTATATTCTATTCTTTGTTTGATGTGGAAGCTTACCTAGAGACTTTTAAAAGAGTCGCTGTTCGAGAAGGATGGCAAAAAGAGCAATGGGCAGGACTGCTAGCGCCCTATCTGACAGGAGAATCCCAAAAGGCCTATTTTGACCTGGAAACAGATGCTGCCCAGGATTATGAGTCGCAGAAGGTGGAGATATTTGCACGCCGCCTGAGCATCACTATTGCAGTCTGGGCTCAACGGGTGCATCGGTGGTCCTACAGTACTGACAAACCACCCCGCTCCCAAATGTTTGACTCAATACACCTCACGAAGAAGTGGCTGCAGCCAGAGACTTTGACAGTACCTAAGATTGTGGAGCGTGTGGTCATGGACCATTATTTACGCGCGCTCCCTGCCACTTTGAGGAAGTGGGTCAGCCATGGGGACCCTAAGATTGCAAATCAGCTGGTGGACCCGGTGGAGAGATATTCTGCTGCTGAGGACTTGGTAAACCCATCCTTGACCCACCCCAATTTCTCTAGGGGTGAAAAACCACCCGGAGGATCCAGTAAGACTTTTCCAGGGTTCAAGGGCATGAGGAAAGATTACAAGACTGTTGCCACAGATAATGAGACTATGGCCTCAGGACCTAGATAGTGGCCAAATAGGTCAGGAAGGTCTCTGAGGCTGTTTAGAGGACTTGGTACAGAACACAAAATGTTATCGCTGCCATGTGTTAGGTCATATTGCTGCTAACTGTTCCCTAAATGATGAACCAATGCAACGTGATAATGCTTATTTGAAGAAATGCATGTCTATTTTTTCACAGATCGCATGTACTGCATCATGTCAGGGACGCATGGAAAAACAAATGTGTATGATTTCAGTTGATGGAAAGCCAGTCACTGCTCTGCTTGATTCTGGTGTTGTGACATTAGTCAAAGGTGATTTTGTAAATCCTGCAAAGTTACACCCTAGCACTATTGGGGTGATTTGTATACAAGGTGACACACGTGACTACCAGACTGCTGTGGTTAAGTTTAATACCCCTTGAGGCACTGTGACACATTCATGGACCATTATTTACACACGCTCCCTGCCACTTTGAGGAAGTGGGTCAGCCATGGGGACCCTAAGACTGCAAATCAGCTGGTGGACCCGGTGGAGAGATATTCTGCTGCTGAGGACTTGTTGAACCCATCCTTGACCCACCCCAAGCTCTCTAGGGGTGAAAAACCACCCAGAGGATCCAATAAGACTGTTCCAGGGTTCAAGGGCGTGAGGAAAGATTACAAGACTGTTGCCACAGATAATGAGACTATGGCCTCAGGACCTAGATATTGGCCAAATAGGTCAGGAACGTCTCCAAGGCTGTTTAGAGGACTTGGACAGAACACAAAATGTTATCGCTGTCATCAGTGGTGTATTTAGGTTTTGTGCTGCCCTAGACCTGACTAAACTTGTGCACCCTCTAATTTAAATATGACCCACCCCTTCCTGCCAAGACCACACCCCTTGCTGTTTAAGACCCACCCTGAAATTTTCGAGTGGGGACACTAGTTCTGAGGGCCTGGGGGGGGGTGGCGATGGATTCCCTTAATTTGCATAGATTTCCTCTCACTTCCTGTTTGGCTATGAGGCAGGAAGTGAAGGGAAATCTCTGCAATGGGACAGGGATGGTAAGAAATAAACTGACGGGCTATAACCCTCCCTTATTCTATCCAAAATGAAAAAAAAAGTGTTGCCTATAGTTTTACTATAAGCACAAATTTCTGATTTTTTATGGTAGTAATTTTCCAGCAAAAAAAATATGATTTTTACATGTAGGAGAGGAGTGCCAGAATAGGCCCGGTATTGAAGTGGTTAAGCACAAATTTCTGATAATTTTATGGAGAGGACAAAGAAGATATAACCATGCCAATGGTGCAGCACAGGGGCGGACTGACCATTCGGGCACTCGGGCACTGCCCGAGGGTCCCATGCCACTAAGGGGCCCCATCAGGGTTGCCAGCTTCAATAAAACCAGGGACAGTATGTAAAAATTTGTGTTTTTTAAAAAATCCCAAGATTATAGCTGCCCTGCCTCTCCAGTACCTTTTCAGTGTGTGTATGTGTATTCTGTGTGTGTATACTGTGTGTGTATATTGTGCCTCTGTGTCTTTATACTGTATGTGTGTGTGTATACTGTGTGGCCCCATAATATATTGCCTGGGGGCCCCATAATCTCCTATTGCTCGGGGGCCTCATAATCTCCTATTGCCCGGGGGCCCCATAATCTGCTATTGCCCGGGGGCCCCATAATCTTCTTCTATTGCCCGGAGACCCCATAATCTCATATTGCCCAGGGGCCCAATGAGTTGTCAGTCCGCCCCTGGTGCAGCATAAAACATATAGCACAGTGAGGAAGGTTTGTGGTCCAGGATGAGAGGACAGTCAAAATTGAAAGTGGCGCCCCCGCGCCCACAGTTGCGGAAAGACGGCCGCCCACATAACGGAAGCAATGCGGCCGCTTTATGGGGGCGCTAGACTAATTTGCCTCTCAGCCTAGTCCGCCCCATAAGACTGGTGCTACACTTATGCCCCGTACACACAATCGGGTTTTCCGACAACAAAACCGTGGATTTTTTTCCGAAGCATGTTGGCTCAAACTTGTCTTGCATACACACGGTCACACAAATGTTGGCCCAAAATTCCGAACGTGGGACAAGACGTACGACGAGCCGAGTAATAGGAAGTTCAATAGCCAGTTCAATAGCCTTCTGCTTGATTCAGAGCATGCGTGAACTTTTGTGCGACGGACTTGTGTACACACGATCGGACTTTCCGACAAAAAGTTTTGTTGGAAAATTTGAGAACCTGCTCTCAAACATTTGTGTGCGGAAATTCCGACAGCAAATGTTCAATGGAGCATACACACGGTCGGACTTTCCGAAAACAAGCTCACATCGAACATCTCCCATCAGAAATTCCGATCGTGTGTACGCGGCATAACAGTGTAGCGCAAGCCGTGGTGGACTCTTTCCGTGCTGCCCCCCCTGCAAAGTGTTGCCCTAGGCCTGGGCCTTGTCGGCCTAGGCCAGGATACAGCATTGCCCAGCCTTCCTTAAAAGTCTTATGCTGCGTACACACAATCGGATATTTCGACAACAAAATCCTTGATATATTTCCGACGGATGTTGGCTCAAACTTGTCTTGCATATACACGGTCACACAAATGTTGTCGGAAATTCCGAACGTCAAGAACGCAGTGACGTACAAGACGTACGACGAGCCAAGAAAAATGAAGTTTAATAGCCAGTGCGGCTCTTCTGCTTGATTCAGAGCATGCCTGGAACTTTTTGCATCGGAATTGTCTACACACGCTCGGAATTTACAACGGATTTTGTTATCGGAAAATTTGAGAACCAGATCTCAAATTTTTGTTGTCGGAAATTCCGACAACAATTGTCCGCTGGAGCCTACACAGGGTCGGGATTTCCGACAACAAGCTCACATTGAACGTTTGTTGTCGGAAATTCCGAGTGTGTGTACGGGGCATTATGCTTGCCTGTGCCCAATCCAGTGAACTCTCTCTCATTTTTGCTAAATGTGTACAGTCATCGTACAGAAATAATCGAATAGAAAACACTGTGCATGATCAGAAGAAAAGAACGACCCAGAAGACTCTAGTACGTATGTTTGCCTTTGTCATTTGAGAATTTTCATACAAGTTAATATCATTTTCGTTTACATCATAATACACACATTTGTAGAAAATCAGACGATCGGCCGTCTGTAGTATGTACTAGGCCAGTGGTCTCCAAATTTTCTAAACAAAGGGCCAGTTTATTGTCCTTAAGACTTTACGGGAGCCGGTCTGTGGTCAGCGGCAGTGGAAATTTTCCTGGCATCAGTGGAAGTAAACATCGCCAGATTTGGTATTAGGGGGAAGAATAGTGCCCCATTGTTGGTGTCAGTGGGAGAAATACGACACTCCAAAGGATCAACTGGAGAATGCACTGCACATGTGCAGGAGCAGCTCAGAAGATTCTGACAAATGGCTCAGCTGTTACACAGCAATACCTTGCTGTATTTAGGACAATTAAAGTGATTGTAAAGGCAGAAGGTTTTTTTATGTTAATGCATTCTACGCATTAAGATAAAAATCCTTTTGTGTGCAGCAGCTCCCTTTAGCCCCCCCTCAATACTTACCTGAGCGCCCCCTCTATCCAGCGATGTTCATGAGTGTCACGACCGTCTGGGTCTCTTTCTTCGGATTGGCTGAGACACAGCAGCTTCCTGTCTGAATGGATACACGGAGCTGCAGCTCTGCTCAGGGTGCCCCCATAGCAAGCAGCTTGCTGTTGGGGCACTCAACAGGAGTCGTGGGGGGGGGGTTGGAGCTCCAGACAGGGACCCGAGAGGAGGAGGATCCGGGCTGCTCTGTGCAAAACCACTGCACAGGGCAGGTAAGTATAACATGTTTGTTATTTTAATAGAAAAAAAAAGAGACTTTACAATTACTTTAAGTCTAATGCCCCGTACACACGGTCGGACTTTGTTTGGACATTCCGACAACAAAATCCTAGGATTTTTTCCGATGGATGTTGGCTCAAACTTGTTTTGCCTACACACGGTCGCACAAAGTTGTCGGAATTTCCGATCGACAACCACGCGGTCACGTACACCACGTACGACAAGACTAGAAAAGGCCGGTTCAGAACCAAGCGCGGCACCCTTTGGGCTCCTTTTGCTAATCTCGTGTTAGTAAAAGTTTGGTGAGAGACGATTCGCGCTTTTTCAGACTCGTGGCTTTCAGATCGTTTTCTGCCGTTCAGTTTGTGCTTGTGGGTTTGTATCTGCTCTTCAGTGCGTGCAGTCAGTTTGTATCAGAGTTTTCTGTGTGATCTTGCCTGCTCGTTGCTGTTTTTCAGGTCGCTCTTCACAGGCCTTGCTGTTCTTCAGTGCGTTCTGTTACTTCGTTCTGAACAGCCGACCATTTTCTAGCCATGTTTCGTATGCGTACTCCTCGTAGAGTTCGTGCTGTTGGTTTTGGGGTCCTGACCTTGACACAAGTCCAGTCCATGAACAGGGTGGGGAGGAGTTCATGGACCAAGAATTGGTTGCTTCAGCGTGACCAGTTCTGTCATATGCCTTTGCTCCGTGAGATCCGTGAGAATAATCCTGATGATTTCAGGAACTTTCTCAGGATGACGGACCCCGTATTTCACCGTTTGTTGGCTTCGCTGACCCCCTATATCAGCAGGCAGGATACCTGCATGAGGCAAGCCATCACTCCGGAGCAGAGGATGGTCGCCACCCTGCGGTATTTGGCCACAGGGAGAAGCCTGCAGGACTTAAAGTTCTCGACAGGCATCTCCCCTCAGGCTCTTCTTTGTGGACATTTACTGCTTGTGTTTGTTTGAGCTGACCCTGACAGAAACGTGTTGAGTCCAGAAAATGGCGTGATTGGGTAACCTTATACAAAGCACTGTTGGCTGTTATTTACTAAATGCAAAGACACTTTTCACTACAAGTGCACTTGCAACTGCACTGAACCTGCACTTGTAGTGCAAAGTGGATTTGCCCTTAGGAAATTACCCCCATTTTCTCATAAAACAACAATTACATCACCCCAAAAGTGTTGTAGCGTTGAGACAATAATCCACACATTCTTGATGAACAATCTTTTTAATACCTGCACAATCACATGTGCATTTACCAAAGGTTTTTCTGACAAACCGACATGTTTGTTGTATACCAATTTTTGTGGTGTCATTATCCAAAATCAAAATGTGCATTTTCTCGAAAACAGGCATGTGTAAAAACAACAAAAGACACAAATCTTGATCTTACAAAGTTCACATTTGGTAGAACTGGAAGGCAATATCAGACATGAGTATTTAGGAACTGTGTTTGATATTGCGTTCAGATGGGGGGAAATCACCCCTGGAAAAGCCAAATTTGGAAGATGCACACAAATTTCACAATGTCAACATGTGCTATCTGCCATCACGGGGGATCAAGGGACGTGTTTTGGGGGAGAAAGCCCTTCCTCACTGCTACTTTATTATTGAGGAAGGGGTTGCACCCCCAAAACGCGTCCATTGATCTCCCGTGATGGCAGATAGCACATGTTGACACACTGTGTGCATCCTCCAAATTTGGCTTTGGGAAAAATCACAAAAACATTTAGTACATTGTAGCACACCAAAAGAAGAAAGTGATTTGGAGGGGCTTTAAACTCGCCCCAAAAACATCAATGATGTTTTTATATTTTGGAATAACATCATTGATGTTTTGATTGATGATTTCCAATTGTAAATTACACCCCATGATCTCCCCGATCAGGATCTGGGCACTTTCGGATGGGAAAGGATCTGGATCCACAACCTCACGATCACCTAAAAAGAGAGGAACCCCAAAATAAATTTGGTTTAAAAAAAATGCAGACATCCATCTCTTATCTGAGCCTGTGGTTGCAGACACTCACCTGTTGTGGTGACTAGTTCCACCACGTCTTCTTCCTCCTGTTCAGCTTGTGTTGGGGGGATTTCACCTTCTTCCAGAGGGGGGGGGCTCTGGTCTCCTCGGATGAGGGGTGTCCTCCGAGTCTTTTCTCCCCTATGTAAAACAAAAATGGTATACTTAGCACACAGATATTTGATGTCGGAACTATAAAGATGAAACATTGCTTGAAAGTGGGGTACAATGATCTATTTTAGCCGAGTTCCAACATGTAATTTTATTAGTGCCCTTTGTCAAGCTGCAATACTTTACCTGTTTGGTACAAGCTTCACAGATGGAGACCCCCCTATAGTATACACTGGAGCACCTGTGTGGCCCCCCTGATAAAAATGGTGTTCTTGTGTCCCACACTAGTGCTCCAGTGTCCAGATGTGAAAAAAGCTGCTCAGTGTCCTCTCCTTACACACAATCTAGTTTGCATTTCATTCTAGTAACAAAGCCATCTACACAACCCAATTCTTTGAAGACAAGTATAGGGCCTCAAAATGGTGGCCAAATGCATTTGGGCTAAACAATGGTATTTTATAGTCCGAAAGAAAAATGTGTGATCCGAACAAATAATGTGCCCATGAACATGAAAGTGGCCATTTTAAACTGTACAACAGTTCCTAAAAGCACATGGAGCAGCACGAACGTAATAAACATACAGAATAGGAACACAGCACAACTACTTACTTTTTTGCAGCACTCTCCCGATCTTTCTGTACTGCTCATGTTCTCTGAATTTGAGGTCCGACCACCGCTTCCTGAGCTGATCTTTCGATCGTTGTACCCCGAAATTCCGGTGCAGACTCCTGACCACTTTTGCCATGATCTTGGCCTTTCGGATATTGGGGTTGGGGTAAGGCCCATACTTCCCGTCATAGTCGGCCTTCTTCAGGATGTCCGCCATCTCCAACATCTCCCCAAAGGACATATTTGAGTCCTTAAATCGCCTTCTGGATCGGGACGTTTCAGGCTCCAGCCTTTCCTCCTCCTCCTCCTCGGTGCTACAGTTAGCACGCACCTGCTGTCTATCCGCCATGTGCTCTTCCCCCACTGCGCCGAACGAAAAGGGGCGGGGAATAGACTAGAAAGAACGTCAGGGGCGGGCGGAGTTATACGCATGCGCAGTGTGTATAAAGCGTAACACGCGCGCGTCTTACGTACGATCTGTGAGCGGAGGAAGGAGCATCGGAGACGCCGATCGTGCTAACGAAGGTAAGATCTAAACTTGGGCCTATACTGCTTCGAAATGGAAGCCTATATTGTAACAAGATTAGGGGAGTTTGGCCTGACATTAGGGTTTGTCTTGTGTTGTGTCTTGCAGAGAAAATGGATGGGTTCAACGACCACAATTTCCTGCCCCTGTTTATTGACAAGTACAGAGAGCTGCCCTGTCTGTGGCAGGTCAGACACCCACATTATAACCACAAACAGAAGAGGCAGGCAGCACTGGAGAAACTGCTGGAGTTGGTGAAGCCGGTGGTCCCCACAGCAACCATCCCTTATTTAAAAGCTAAAATTGGTGGCCTGAGGAGCACATATCTTAGGGAGCGCAAGAAGGTCACAGATTCCCAGAGGTCCGGAGCTGCAGCAGATGACGTTTATGTCCCCAGGCTGTGGTACTATGAGAGACTGCGATTTCTGTCAGACCACACTGAGGTCAGGGAATCCCTCTCTACTCTTCCTTCCACGCTTCCTTCCATACCAGCTGAGGCTTCTGATGTCCAACCTGGGCCTTCCTGCCAGGAAGAAGTGGAGGAGCCCAGCTGGAGTCAGGTATAGCATTCTTCTACAGATTTCTGGTCAATAAATAAATGATGTTTACTAGATGTTATTATTGATCATTAATTGCTGATTAAAAAAAGTGTTTTACATATCAATAGACAGTAGTGGGCACCCAAAATTGGGACAAGAATGAAAACTGCTGGGCTCACAATGATAGTCTGTTATATTTGTTAACATTCAATTTGCAGCAGTGAGGAGGTGAAAATTGTGTGTGATTGATGAATAAAATACTAAAACTATGTCCCTTTTTCATACACAGCAAGACCTCAGCCAGGAGGAGGCGGTGGAATGTGGCAGTCAGGAGGAGGCGGGGATTAGTGGCAGCATGGAGGAGGCGGGGCTAAGTGTCAGCCAAGAGAAGCCTGGGACCAGTCGCAGCCTGACTGAGTCTCAGGTTCCTCCCCTCCGCCTGCCATACAAAAGGGCCAGGAAGGCCACTACCAGTCCTGTGCAGGATTCAGCATACAGGCTGATCCAGGAAGCTTCTGCGTCCCTCAGAGCCTTCCTCAGTCCTGAAGAGGCCTTTGCCTGCATGGCTGCCACAAAATTGCAGGGCATGCAGGAGGGCCAACGCAGGCTCTGTGAGGACCTGCTTTATAAAGTCCTTCGTAAGGGGGAGAGTGGGGAACTGACACCCAAGACGGATGTCATGGAGATGGACGATCCTCCTCCTCCTCCTCCTGCTGCCACAACTCCACCACCACAGCCAAAGCCTGTAAGGAAGCGTGGAAGGAAGACCAAAGAGTGATGACCCTGGGTTCAGTCTGGTCTGACAGAAGATGCAGTCTCTCGTATGACCACAGCCTGGGGACATAGATGTCATCTGCTGCTTTCCGGATCTCTGGGACTTCTGGACCAGACTGCCCTCCCTAAGATATGGACTCCTCAGGCCACCAATTTTGCTTTTAAATAATTGATGTCTGCCCTGGGGGTCCCAGGCTTCGCCAATTTCTGCAGTTTCTCCAGCGTTGCCTCCCTCTTTGTTTTTTTATAGTTGTGACCCCTTAATAAAAAATTTTTTGGGAAATTCTACTCTCCTGTGTGTGTTTTCATCCAAAAAAGACAGTTTGTTGGTGAGTATTCAGGTACATTTCTAAAGTACAATGTGAAATTAACAAGGGACAACAACACCAAACAATCTCCTACAGATTAAATAGAACAACATATTAATGGTGTTGTGGGAACTTGTCACAAAAAACACACAAACATTTTCGGGAGTACAAATCAAAATCACCAAAAAAAAAAAAAAAAAGAGAAACACAAAAAAAGATTCTACATTAAAGCCAAAAAAATATATATATATATACAAAAATATGTTGTCAGATGTGAGAAATCAAAATATATTGAGGGAATCCCGATAAATAGTAACGAAATAAGTTTGTGAGAAGTGTGTGTGAATATGAGCAGCAAAACTAATATATTCTTGTCACATTATAAAGAAGAAGAGAGTGCGCTGTATTAAACCATTTTGAACATTGCAGCGTGACGAAAGTGCTGTATCCATTGCGAACGCTAAGTTTACCAGAACGAGCTGTCCCGTGTCGGAATTTCTTCTGAGCATGCGTGGCACTTTGTGCGTCAGAACAGGCCACACACGGTCGGAATTGACGCGATCGGATTTTGTTGTCGGAAAATTTTATCTCCTGCTGTCCAACTTTGTGTGTTGGAAAATCCGATGGAAAATGTCCGATGGAGCCCACACACGGTCGGAATTTCCGACAACACTCTCCGATCGGACATTGTCCATCGGAAAATCCGACCTTGTGTATGGGGCATAAGTCTTGTGGCAGGATGGGGGACAGTACAGTTTAAATGTACCCACACCAAATGTGCCAGAGACAGAGTTTGACAGGCCTCATAGTGTTCTATGAGGTTCTTCTGCGAAGGCATGGCCAAGAGACAGAGGACTTGCGGCACAGGAACAATCCCTAAAAGACATAGCTATCGGATCGATGTAACTCTGGAGGGGTGAAGGGAGTGGTGGGATCTGTTGGATCAACTTAAAGGTGAAAACAGGATAAATGCACATTCTCTCAACGTGCCCTTATCCTTTAAAGCTTATATAATATTTTAGAGATTGGGTTTAGATCTATTTTAATCTTAACCTATGAGCCCAAGACCCCATACACACTATACAACTTTTGTTGTTTGATTTCTTTTAGATTTACCAAAACCATGTAGTGCAAGGGCCTGCCTGATTGCATACAAATTGAAACTTTTATGCCGCGTACACACGGTCAGAATTTCGGCCCGCAAAAGATCGATGAGATTTTTTCGATGGAAAATGTGACCGTGTGTATGCTCCATCGGTCTTTTGCTGGCGGAATTCCAGCCAGCAAAAGATTGAGAGCATGCTCTCAATTTTTCGGTCTGGAAAAGTTCCTATCCGAAAATGCGTGGCAATTCTGACGTGCAAAATCCCTACGCACGTTCGGAAACAATTCGACGCATGCTCAGAAGCATTGAACGTCATTTTCTCGACTCGTCGTAGTGTTGTACGTCACCGCATTCTTGACGGTCGTAATTTCAGCAAATTTTTGCATGACCGTGTGTATGCAAGGCAAGCTTGAGCGGAATCCAGTCGGAAAAGCCGTCATATCTTTTTCCGACGAGAAAACCAATAGTGTGTACGCGGCATTGAGATTTGACCTCATATTATATGGTTTTGGCAAATCTGAAGGAAAAAAATCGACAGAAAATTGTATAGTGTGTATCTAGCTTACGCTTGCAATATACTTTTAGATCTCTCTTGTTCTGCCCCACAGGCTGAATGAGGGAAAACTTTGGATCAGCTGTCTCAAACTGGTGGCCCTCCAGCTGTTGTGAAACTATAAGTCCCATCTTGCCTGTGCTTGTGGGAGTCATGCTTGTAACTGTCAGCCTTGCAATGCCTCATGGGACTTGTAGTTTCGCAACAGCTGGAGGGCCGCCAGTTTGAGACCCCTGCTTTAGATCCTCCATCCATGCCAAATAGCAGAAAGTGCAGAAAGAACAGGTGGACAAAGCAAACAGATCACAGGAAGGTTCCTGGCAAGTACCGTGTAATTCCTTTTGGAATATCTAATGCTCCAGCAGACTTTCAAGGCTTTGTTAATAAAACGTGTATACCCTACTTGGGAAGATGTATGGTTACCTATTTAGATGACATTCACATTCTGCTGACATCACAGAGTATCAGGCACTTATGTGGACTCTAGGGATTTGCTATTTGCCAAATTAGATGTTATACTGCCCTAAGGTTTCATTTCTGATTACATAATTTACTCTTCTGCACTTAGTATGGACCCATTCAAGGGATTTTGCACTTAGTTAAATCAACTAACCTACAGAGGTTTTATAGGTTTTGACAATTTTTCAAAGGTTATAAGGTTGTTCATATTTTTATTTTTACATTGTTATTAGGTAATACATTTCTCCACCCCGGTTGCTCATCTGACTGAGAATTTATCTACAATGTTTCTGACCCTCCCTCAACTAGCCACCCAAGGCATTGCAGCCTTGCCAAAAGCTTTCAACTCTGCACTCATTCTGCACCCATTCTAGTGAACCCCAACACCAGTCTAGTCTAGTTGAAGTAGATGCTTTGGAAACTGACAATTGGGAGTTGTTGGGTGTTAAATTGGTCTTTGGAGAGAGGGAAGACACTGGGGCTGATTTACTAAAGACAAATAAGATGTTCATGTTGGAAAAGAATTTTCCCTTAGCTTACTGAATGAGGTGAAGCTCTGCTGGCTTCCATAATCCGGTCATGTGCAAGGAAAAATATATATATATTTTTTATTATTTTCTTTGCATGTGGATGGGTATTCTTTGCAAAGTTCTCTAAGCTAAGGGAATATTCTCTTGCAAAGTGAACAGCCTATATGCATTTAGTAAATTAACCTTCAATGCAAAAAAATAGCATATAAAATGGACAAAAACACACATAAAAGAATGCACTTAAAGCGGGGGTCCACCCACACCGCAATAAAAAATAAATATTAAAAGCCAGCAGCTACAAATACTGCAGCTGCTGACTTTTAATACATGGCCACTTACCTGTCCCAGGGTCCAGCGATGTCGGCAGGGGATGCCGAGAACCCGCTCGGTTCTCGGCAGCTGCCGCCGCCATCCTAGGTGAGGGAATCAGGAAGTGAAGCGTTGCGGCTTCACTTCCCGGTTCCCTACTGCGCATGCGCGAGTCGTGCTGCGCATCCCAAGTGGTCCCCGCTCTCTCCTGGGAGCTGTGTGATTCCCAGGAGACAGCACAGAGGGACAGGAAGTGGCGTAGACTCCCATGGGAGTCTATGCCGGAAGTGGGTGCAAATACCTGTCTTAGACAGGTATCTGCACCCCCCTCCCCCCTGAAAGGTGCCAAATGTGACACCGGAGGGGGGGAGGGTTCCAAAAAGCGGAAGTTCCATTTTTGTGTGGAACTCCGCTTTAAGCTTAATTTCAACAATCGCTTGATAGTATTGTTCATTGACTGGAATTACTCTTAAAAGAGAAGTATGTTTTGTTTTTTTTAGAACCATACTTACCTAGGTGGATGCAGCATCGCTCCGATGCTGCATCCAGGGCCGAAACTGTGGGGGGGGGGGCACCAACTGGAGGGGGGGCGCCGCCGGCACCCAGGCCAAATGACTGTATGAGCACAGACTGAGCTGCATTCCCACTAAACCGCCCGAACTCACACACCACTGGCTGGACCTAGATTTCAGTTGCATCCTCCCCGCCTCCACTCTGGCCCGGTCTGCTGAACTCCTCCTTTCAGAGCCGGGACAGAACACAGCTGCAGTAAAGTGAAGGGGGAGGGGCGCCAGTAGCGTCACTAGCGCTGGGATCCAAGTCCTGTCCCACGGCTCCTGCACAATCTCTTCTGGACTGTTCTGATAGAACACGAGGAGGAGCCTAGGAATAAAAACACATCCCTTTGCGCCATTGAGCCGTCTGAAATCTGTGTATGGAAAGGGGAGTGGCGAGGATGGAGGTAAAGAAGAATGTCCAGGGTGCAGAGTATGCAGTTATAGAGGAGAAGGAACACAGAAGCAGAGGGAATAGGAGGATTTATGTTGAAATTAGTACAAAAGGGTGGGATAATTATGTGGGGATGGCAGGAACCAGGCTTGTGCGTGTGTTTTTTTAGTGCTGTGGCGTTGGGCTGCGGGGGGGGCGGGAACGGCCGGGTCAGGCTCTCAGCGGCTCACTGAGAGGCTGAGCTGGGTGCACCTCCAGGGATCTGGGCAAATCCCGACTCGTGATGATGCCTGAGCCTGAATAACTCTGTAACATCAGCAGAAAGCTGTTGTCACAGGAGTGCAAAACGAACTGCACTCCTGTGATCCATAGGAGAAGTCAGTAGTGTATTTAGGTTTTGTGCTGCTCTAGGCCTGACCAAACTCGTGTACCCCCTCATTTAAATATGACCCACCCCTTCCTGTCAAGGCCACACACCTTGCTATTTAAGGCCCGCCCTGAAATTTTCGAGTGGGGACACAATGGATTCCCTTAATTTTCATAGATTTCCTCTCACTTCCTGTTTGGCTATGGGGCAGGAAGTGAAGGGAAACCTCTGCAATGGGACAGGGATGGTAAAAAATAAACTGGCAGGGGTTACAACCCTCCTTTATTCTATCCAAAATGAAAAAAAAAAGTGTTGCCTATAGTTCTACTTTAAACAAATTTCTGATAATTTTATGGAGAGGACAAAGAAGATATAACCATGCCAATGGTGCAGCAGAAAACATATAGCACAGTGCGGAATGCCGGCCGCCCGCATACCAGAAGCAGTGCAACCGCTTTATGGGGGTGCTAGACTAATTTGCCTCTCAGCCCAGTCCGCCACATGAGACTGGCGCTACACTAACAGTGTAGCGCAAGCCGGCGGGGACTGTTTCCGTGCTGCCCCCTGCAAAGTGCTGCCCTAGGCCTGGGCCTTGTCGGCCTAGGCCAGGATACAGCGTTGGCTGTCATGTGTTAGGTCATATTACTGCTAACTGTTCCCTAAATGATGAACCGATGCAACGTGATAATGCTTATTTGAAGAAATGCATGTCTATTTTTTCACAGGTGGCATGTACTGCATCATGTCAGGGACGCGTGGAAAAACAAATGTGTATGATTTCAGTTGATGGAAAGCCAGTCACTGCTCTGCTTGATTCTGGTGTTGTGACATTAGTCAAAGGTGATTTTGTAAATCCTGTAAAGTTACACCCTAGCACTATTGGGGTGATTTGTATACATGGTGACACACGTGACTACCAGACTGCTGTGGTTAAGTTTAATACCCCTTGGGGCACTGTGACACATTCAGTGGGGGTGGTACCCTCACTACTTCATGAAGCCCGAGTGGGGAGAGATTATCCACACTTTTGGAGTTTATGAAAAACAAAAGTATAAAAGCTCCCCCTGCTGAGGAAACACTGGAACTCACTCCGGACCCTTTTGATTTCAAAATTGAAAGGGAGACTGTTGGTGTGTTCAACAGAAGGGTAGATCCTTTTCCCTTTTCTGTAATGGCTGGGGAGCAGTAGGAGCTGCAATCCAGCCCCCAGCTTGAGGTTAATGAACAAGAAATTATCTCTGACTCTAATAGTGAGAGTGGACAGAATGTGGTGCCTGACTTAGAAGTCAGGAAAGATGATTTTTGTAACAACTGAAAGACTCCACACTCAATAGAGCCAGAGAAAATATTAAAATGATTGATGGCAAATCTGTTGAACCTAATATATGGGTGTGGTTTGCCTACATGGTTCTAAAAAATAACTTGCTGTATCAAGTGGTAAAGTAAAGGGAGGAGGAGGTAGAGCAACTAGTGGTACCCAAACCCTATCGTCGGATGGTGTTAGATTAGCCCATGGTCATATAATGGGTGGACACCTGGGTATAGAGAAAACTAAAGAGAGAATAACCCAGAGATTATTTTTACCTGGGTTACATGCAGATGTCAAAGAATATTGTCAGTCATGCCCAGAGTGTCAGTTTTCTGAACCATCACCCCATTTTCGCAGTCCGCTGGTACCATTACCAATCATTGAAGTGCTGTTTGAAAGAATTGGCATGGATCTGGTGGGACCAGTAGTAAAGTCTACCCGGGGCCATCAGCACATACTGGTAATATTGGACTATGCCACACGGTATCCTGAAGCAAGTAATACCTCAGCTAAGACTATTGCCAAAGAGCTTGTCCAGGTATTTAGTCGTGTGGGTATTCCAAAAGAGGTATTAACAGGTCAAGGCACACCATTTATGCCCCAAGTCACTAAAGAATTGTGCAAGTAGTTTAAAATCTCCCATCTCCATACCTGTCAGGGACTAACCCGCAGGAGAACTAACATCTATGGCCAGCAGAATCCTGTATCAATGAACACAAATTCTCCAGCGATAATGCGAGCACGTGCGCGCTAAAGCACCAGCACCACGTGAGAGACTCCAGGCGCCAAGCATACTATTTAAAGCAGGTTGCAGCAGTCACCAACTGCTGCATGATCTTCAGCTTCCTGTGTATTCCTGAGTTCCTGTTCCTGTTGTCTTGGATTATCTGCTAACGACCCGGCTTGTCTTGACCTATCTGATCTGTACTTACCCCGGCTTGACCCTTGGCTCGTTCCTGTTACTCCGCTCTGATCTGCTGCACCGTGTATGACCCCTGGCTTGTTTTATGGACTTTGCTACTGTTTGATCTGCTGCACCGTGTATGACCCCTGGCTTGTTTTATGGACTTTGCTACTGCTTGCTGTCCTGTGTATGAACCCTGGCCTGGCTCCTGACACTGCTTCTGGTACTTCCTGCTGTACGATCTCATCTGGTACTTCCGAGGTACCCCTGCGTAGAAGTGTACCCTGCTCGTCAGATGCCCACCAGTGGACTTCTCTGCTTCATCTCAGCTTGCCGCAGCCAGCAACCCCTGCAGCTTTGAGTATAGCTCCCCCTGTACCACCTCCAGGGGGCGCTCTGCACCAGGCAGCAACTCGATTGGACAATCGTAAGAACGATGAGGTGGCAAAGTGTCGGCTTTTTTCTTATCGAAGACATCTAAAAAGTCATGATAAACTGGAGGGACATCATGGCTAGAATCGGAAACTGGCTGGACGGTAAGGCAACTGGAAGGTGCTACAGGTTCAGGTATGATACAATGCTGGTGGCAATAAGTTGACTTGAAAGCGATATTCCCTGTGTTCCAGTCTATCTGAGGGTTGTGTGCCCGTAGCCAAGGGAGCCCCAAAAAATACAGGGAACATAGGAGAACAAAGAACATCAAAACAAAGAAATTCTTGATGGCCTGGGTCAATCATGGTGAGAATAGGCAAAGTCTCTTGAGTAACAGGCCCAAACTGCGGTGTTGAACCGTCAGCCAAGTGAATTTTAAGTTTATGTTCCTTCCTCTGAAGTGGAATCTGAAAGTCTTTAGCCAGGGAAATGTCCAAAAAGGCCTCAGCAGTAGCCATGCGTTGTGGATCATCATATAATCTGGTCATAGCTTCAAAGAACAAGTTCACTGGGGGCGGAGCTAGCAGCGGACATGTGAGCAGCTCTTCACAGGAGCTCCGGCCTGGACGCAACATTCTGCCTTAATCCTGAGTGTCAGAGACACGGATCTTGCACGATACTGGCACCCCCTTACTCACCGGACCCTACGGATCGCTTGGGTATGGTTAAATACGGGCCGGCTTCCATGGAACCGGCTGCGGAGCGTCTGTCCCGTTATGCCTGGGGAAGCCAAGATGGCGGCGCACACGAGGCGGCAGAACAAGGCCCCAGCAGCACACAGCGCAGCGGAGCTGACAGGACATCCTCACAGCCTGGGAAGGTAAGCCCACTGCCACGCAGATCTCCGGGCAAAAAAAGAGGTTTATCCCTGCATAGACTCCCCTGTGATGATATAGCCACAGAATCAGCAGTTAATGCGGAGGAACCCTCTTTAAAGCAAATTATGGAGGCCATTTACACATGCCAAACTACTTTGACTGAGCATATTGATGGGATGAGAGCAGCAATGTCCTTTCTGAAGCAGGATGTGCAAACCATTAGAGAGAGGGCCTCTGAAGCTGAGCAAAGAATCAGTGACATGGAGGATGTGATGCGGCCTATGGAGGGTAAAGTACAATATCTACATAAAGAAATAAACGCGCACACAGATAAGCTGGGAGACATGGAAGACAGACAAAGAAGGAACAATGTCCGTTTTGTAGGTTTTCCTGACAAAGCTGAGGGAACACAGCCGGAAGATTTTCTGGAACTTTGGCTTAAAGATAATATGGCTGACACTACATTTTCCAGATTGTTTGCTATAGAAAGGGCACACAGGATTCCTTCCAAACCCCCTCCTCCTGGAGCACATCCGCGCCCTATGATTGCACGCATACTACACTTCAAAGACCGGGAAAGCATACTCAGAGCAGCACGCACGGGAGGTGAATTGCAATACAATGGGAACCGTATATCCATTTATCCCGACTTTTCTGCGGCCACGCAAAAACAGAGAGCTAGCTTCATTCATGTAAAAAAGAGACTCCGAGACTTACAGCTTCCCTACAGCATGTTGTACCCGGTGAAGCTAAGATTAGTAGATGGGGGGGAAGTCTCGTTCTTTAATAACCCCACGGAGGCCTCAAGATGGCTGGATTCCAGAGGACGTCGCAGCCCAACTGAACACCGGTAACTGAGTAAGGAGATGATTCGGAATACACATGATGACTATTGCAGGACTTCCTATGCTAGGGTGAAGAGGTATCCATGTTTAGGATAATCTTTGGCACTACAATACCATGGCATAGTGTCCCGCCAGTTGTAGCATACAATTTATAACATCACTTAAGTAAACTGTTCTTGATATCAGAGTGAGAAGAAACAAGAACTATTGGAGGGAGAAGAAAGAGGAAAGAGGAGAGCACAGAGGTTTTGGCTCATATCTTGAGCAGTTATATTTTTTATTGATATAACTTTTTTTTTTTCCTCTATTCAATTATATCACCTTCCATTGCTATCAACTACGGAGATACCCCCCTGGTCGAACTGTATCAGGTTTTTCTTTTTTCCTTTTTTTGTTTTTTGATGTTGTTTTTGTCTCCTTTCCTTCCCCCCCTTTTTTTTTTCTTGGGAGGAGGGGAGAAGGGGAGGAAAGGGAGAGGAGAAAAGAAAGAATTTTTTTTTTCTGTTGGTTGAAAATAAGGTGACTTTGTTTTTTTAAGAGAACTGTGACCCCCTGAGGTCACTTTAATTCTTCTGCCTTTTTGTTATGGGAGACAGGCACACAACAAGTTGGGTGTGTGTGCAGGGAGGGGGGAAGGGGCTCATGTTACTGTTTAACCTTGGTTCATGCTGTGTGCTGCTGATGTGTTTTGTTCTCTCCTCACAGGGGATCTGTTCAATAGGAATGAGACTGGCTAACAGTTATTCTTTGTTACCCTGCAACTGTTCCTTTATACATATGAATGGAGGGTAAGATAAAGTTGCTGTCATGGAATGTGCGTGGTATGAACTCCAAGATTAGGAGATATCTCATTTTTGATTTCATAAAACAATAAAAACCTCATATCATAATGTTGCAGGAGACGCACTTGCAGGGATCTAAGGTTATGGCACTAAAAAAACGAACGTGATGAGAGTTTTGCATGCTGAATACTCAACATATTTTAGGGGTGTAGCTATTCTAGTTACCAAAAATGCGGCTGCGCAAATCTTGCAAGTCAAACTAGATCCGAATGGCAGATATGCTATCCTAGTATGTCGAATGTATAATGTATTTCTGACATTGGTATGTGTTTACATTCCGCCCCCATTCTCCTTACCAATACTAGACAAAATTATTAAAGAAGCTATATTGATTGCTCAAGGCCCATTATTATTCTTAGGAGATTTTAATGCAGTGTCGGATGGAGCTCTGGACAGGCATGGGAATGTTTCCGGTCCAAACATAATTTATCTTCCTGGTTGGAGAGTTATGCACTCACTGACGTTTGGAGAGAGAGGAACCCTGGAGTTAGGGAGTTCTCATGTCACTCTGAGACCCATAAGACACTCTCTAGAATAGATTTGGCACTGTCATCTATAGATGGCCTTCCTTACATAACCGCTGTCAGATATCTCCCTAGAGCTATATCAGACCATTCCCCTTTGGAGGTCACTCTAGATCTGAGGGCTCCACGGGGAAGGAGACAATGGCGGATGAATACAAAATGGCTCCAGGAGGATTATGTTACCATAAAATGCAAGGAGAGTATTGGGCACTATTGGAAGGAGAATGGGAAGGAAACAACATTAGCTACTCAATGGGATGCCTTTAAGGCAACTATGAGAGGGGTATTTGCATCGGAAACAAGAAGTTTCACCAAAGCACTTAACTCAGATATGAAAGATGCAGAAATTAATGCCTTGGAAGCTGAAAAAGAATATATTCTTGACTCATCTCCAGGTAGATATCGACTTTGGCAAGAAAAAACACGACAATATACCTTACTATTAACTGAACACACTGAAAAAACACAACTACGGCAGGCTAGATCATTTTTTGAGTTTGGCGATAAGAGTGGACGCCTATTGTCCTTTTTGGCAAGCCCACTTTATGCACCGGTCTCAATAGGCAAGATAAGGAAACTAAATGGTGAGGTAGTTGAGGAGGCCCAAGAGATTCCAAACGCTTTTCTAAACTTTTACGAGAATCTTTACCAGACGCAAACCCAGCATACTGACCAGGAACTGGAAAGGTATATTGACAATTTAACACTCAATTTTAACACACAATTTAAACCGTCTCTACCACAGAAAGATAGAGAACTTTTGGAACAACCGATATCCCTGGAGGAGATTGGTGGTGCTGGGTAAATCACCTGGCTTGGATGGATTTCCAGCTGAGTGGTACCAGTTGCATAAAGAACAGATAGTGCCAATACTACAAAAAGTCTTTATAGCTGCAGAGAAAGAAGGCATATTACCAGAGTCTATGAGGGAAGCATTAATAATAGTGTTACCTAAGCCAGGAAAGGATCTGCAGGAATGTGAGTCATACAGGCCAATTTCTTTGATAAATACCGACGTCAAGATACTGGCCAAGATTTTGGCCGGTAGGTTGAAGTCGGTGATCCGCAAACTAATTAATTCAGATCAAATTGGATTTATACCCGGACGTTCCACTCAAATGAACCTACGTAGACTATATGTTAACCTCCAGACGCCTCATGATAATAAAGGAAAAAGAGTTGTGGCATCTTTAGACACCAAAAAGGCGTTCGACTCTGTAGAGTGGAACTATTTATTTTTGCTTTTAGGTAAGCTGGGTTTCGGATCAAAATTTATTTCATGGATTAGACTTTTGTATAATGACCCCAGAGCAAGCATTAGAGTGAATGGCTCTGTTTCTGCACCTTTCAAGATCTATAGGGGAACGAGGCAGGGTTGCCCCCTGTCTCCTCTTCTGTTTGCTTTGGCCATAGAGCCATTGGCGGCTACACTTAGAACTAATGTCACACTACAGGGGTTTATGGTAGGAGATCTGGAAGAGTGTGTGTCGTTATACGCTGACGACATGCTCCTATACTTGAGAGATCCAGAGCAGTCATTGGCCACGGCAGTCTCGTTGATCCGGGAGTTCGGGAATTTCTCTGGCTTCAGGATCAACTGGACCAAATCAGTCCTCTTTCCGCTAAACTCACAGCCGGACTTAATACTCCCAGCCCAGTGCCCCCTGGCTATTGTAGAGAAATTTAAATACCTGGGAGTAGTGGTCCAATTACCTGTAGATTCATTTATCGAGGACAATTTATGGCCTATCATCAGAGCATTTAGTGACAGAATACAGAAATGGAAGGACCTTCCACTTACACTCTATGGCAGGGCTAGCATATTTAAAATGATCTTCCTTCCGAAATTTTTGTACATCCTCTCTAATGCCCCAATTTATATCCCAAAAAGAATTTTCAAACACATAAACTCCCTATACACAATTTTTTTTTTGGGGCAATAAAGCGGCAAGAGTCTCTCTTGAGGTGTTGCAGCTACCTGTTCACAGAGGTGGTCTGGCGATACCTGACCTGAGACTATACTATTTAGCATCCCAATTAGTATTTATTCATTGGAGAATGTTCCCACAATTAAAAAATGCTGCGGTTGCAGTTGAAGCAGCAACGGTGACATCATATGAAACCTTACTGAATTTCTTTTTCAGGGGAGAAGTCCCCACCGTAGGGGGCAAGGAGATACTAAAATCTGCTAAAAAGGTATTGGGGATTTGTATGAAACATATAAAAGATAACCCCCTTCGTTTATCCCCTAATGCGCCATTGTGGTTCAACCCAACCTGAAAGAATTCTTTAATTTAAAAGACGGATTTAGATGGTCTAAATATGGGCTCACATACCTGCACCAATTGTATATCAATGGGGAACTAAAAACCTTTTCGCAGTTGCAAAGAGAACTGAATGTTCCAGAAACCTGGGAATACCAATTTACCAGATTGAGACACGCTGCGTATGCTCAATTTGGGGTTGGACCGGTGACACTGGAAAACTCTACGATAGAAAGACTACTGGCTACTCCAGATCATACTAAATGAATTTCTACATACTACCATACACTTCTGGCAGAGGAGAACCCTAGAGAAAGTAAACTTAAAGGAAAATGGGTGGAGATCATACCAGAAATTACAGATGGTCAATGGGAAAATGTTCTGGTATCATACTTGCCCACAGTTATATCTGCTAGAGACAAATTAATACAGCTAAGGTACTTACTCTATAAAATGGGAAAGAAAGTGGACCCTATTTGTCATAAATGCTTGAGGGAAGAGGGCTCTTTTATACATATGGTATGGGAATGTGACAGAGTTAGGCCATTATGGTCTCAGGTGACTCAATTTATTGCTGATACTTTAGATATACCGAACATATGTAGCCCTCTGCTGGGCCTTTTAGGGATCATAGAAGATGAAGTTGTGAGTAATAACACGAGAACACTACTAAGACTACTGTTTTACTATGTAAGGAAACTAATTGCACTTCATTGGGTCAGGAGAGACTATCTTACATTGAATGCCTGGAAAGGTTTGGTTAATGCCAATATCACCATGTATAAAATGACATATGAGTCTAGAGGATCAAATAAAAAATTTAATAAAGTATGGGGAAGATGGATTAACTCTGAAAACACGCTACAATCCACCCAGTAATTCCGTAGGATACTAGAGAATCAATGGAAAGTAATTAAAAGATCTAGTGGGGAGTTGAATCACAGCAGCACACAGCACAAAAAAAAAGTTTATTTTTCCTTCTTTTTTTTTACTTTTATGAGGGATAGTTCCCTCTAGTTGCTTTTATTTGAATACTGTATAGCTTTTGTTCTATACAACTGTTTGGGCTAAGATCAGTTGGTCCTGAGTTTCAAGAAAACAGCCAATGATTTAACGAGTAATGACAAATGCAACATAATACATATAATATTTCTTTATTTGTATGCAGGATCTGCTTCTGAATGCATTCTGGACTGTAACATGTATAACCTTGTCTATTATATTTTGCAAATAAGATGTATAATTTTTTGGCAAATAAAAACTTTAAAAAAAAAAAGAACAAGTTCACTGAATTAATAGCGGGATCCTTTTGCTCTAGTAACTGATGAGCCCAGGACTGGGGTTCATTGGACAGCAGGGAAATAACAAATCCCACTTTAACATTTTCTATGGAAAAGGTTCTTGGTTGGAGGGCCAGGTAAAATAAACAGGTGTCCTTGAATGCTCGGAACTTCCCTCGGTCACCAGAGAAGCGTTCAGGAGTAGGTACCCTTGGATCAGGGGGTGGAACCATCATAGGAGACATTGCTTGGTTCTGAAGGTGAATCTCCAACTGGGAATAATGTCCTTGTAGATTAGTCACTGCTTGGGTCAGCGTAGCGACTTGCTGGCACAGAGTCTTGAGCAGGGAAGCACCTCCATCAGCCTCTGACGTTACTCGCTGCATGATACTATCACGTACCTGATCGGAGGCTGAAGTGCTGGGAGGGCTTCCCTTGCGACTAAGTGCAGAGCGCCCCCTGGAGGTGGTACAGGGGGAGCTATACTCAAAGCGGCAGGGGTTGCTGGCTGCGGCAAGCTGAGATAAAGAAGAGAAGTCCACTGGTGGGCAGCTGACGAGCAGGGTACACTGCTAGGCAGGGGTACCTCGGAAGTACCAGATGAGATCGTACAGCAGGAAGTACCAGAAGCAGTGTCAGGAGCCAGGCCGGGGTTCATACACAGGACAGAAAACAGTAGCAAAGTCCATAAAACAAGCCAGGGGTCATACACGGTGCAGCAGATCAAACAGTAGCAAAGTCCATAAAACAAGCCAGGGGTCATACACAGTGCAGCAGATCAAACAGTAGCAAAGTCCATAAAACAAGCCAGGGGTCATACACGGTGCAGCAGATCAGAGCGGAGTAACAGGAACGAGCCAAGGGTCAAGCCGGGGTAAGTACAGATCAGATAGGTCAAGACAAGCCGGGTCGTTAGCAGATAATCCAAGACAACAGGAACAGGAACTCAGGAATACACAGGAAGCTGAAGATCATGCAGCAGTTGGTGACTGCTGCAACATGCTTTAAATAGTATGCTTGGCGCCTGGAGTCTCTCACGTGGTGCGTGTGCTTTGGTGCGCACGTGCTCGCATTAGCGCTGGAGAATTTGTGTTCATTGATACAGGATTCTGCTGGCCATAGATGTTAGTTCTCCTGCGGGTAAGTCCCTGACAATACCTCTGTCTACTACCCCCAAACTGTTGGTCTTGTGGAAAGATTTAACAAGACGCTCAAAAGCATGTAAAAAAAGTTGGTGGACAAGATGGGAGAAATTGGGATTTTTTGCTGCCGTACCTCATGTTTGCTATATGAGAGGTATCTCAGGCCTCTACAGGTTATTCCCCATTTGAACTACTGTATGGTAGACATCCCAGGGCATTACTAGATGTCACAAAAGAAACGTGGGAGGGAGAGAACACGCCTTAAAGAAGCGTCATTGTGCATATCTCACTGATGCAATATAGGATTGCCACTGTCATGCCGCTTGTACGGGAACATATGGAGCAAGCCTAGTAGGCCCAGAGAAGGGTTTATAATTGGGGTGCCAAGATCAGAACGTTCAACCCTAGTAATAGAGTGCTGGTACTAGTCCCCACAGTTGAGAGTAAATTCTTATGCCGCGTACACACGGTCGTACTTTTCGTCTACAAAAGTCAGACAGCCTGTTCGACAGACTTCCGACAGACTTCCGACAGACTTTCGACGGACTTGCGGCGGACTTTCTAACGAACAGACTTGCCTACACACGATCACACAAAAGTCCGTCGAATTCTTACGTGATGACGTACACCGGACTAAAATAAGGAAGTTCATAGCCAGTAGCCAATAGCTGCCCTAGCGTGGCTTTTTGTCCGTCGGACTAGCATACAGACGAGCGGATTTTTCGACCAGACTCGAGTCCGTCGTAAAGTTTTAAAGCATGTTTCAAATCTAAAGTACGTCGGATTTGAGGCTAAAAAAGTACGTTGAAAGTCCGGAGAAGCCCACACACGATCGGATTACCAGCCAGCTTTAGTCCGTCAGCGTCCGTTGGACTTTTGTAGACGAAAAGTACGACCGTGTGTACGCGGCATTAGAAAAGTGGCTGTCATGGATATGCAGTAATCTTTGTCTGTCAGCTTTCCTCTCCGTGTGTTTAGCTTAAGAGGCCAGCCATCTCTTACTATTTGACGTATGTCTTCCTCTGCTTCAATGCCTCAGAAACTGCCAGAATCCTCCTCCTCCTTCTCTCTCCTCGTGTGTTCTGTGGCATGGGAACAATGCTGTCTGCATAAAGTGGGCCTTGAGAGGAAAGGAAGTCCTCCTCTTCGTCCCGCTGCTCTGCCTCAAGTGCCCTGTGCATAATGCCATGCAGAGTCTGCTCCAGCAGGAATACAACAGGGATTGTGTCACTGATGCATGGATTGTCATGGCTCAACATCCTTGTGGCCTCCTCAAATGGTGACAGTACAGTGCATGCATCCTTTATTAGCAGCCATTGGCATGGGGAAAAAAAGCATAGCCGGTCTGAGCCTGTTGTTGCGCCATACTCACACAGGTACTCATTGACGGCCTTCTGCTGCATGTGCAGCCGCTGCAGCATTGTCAAAGTTGAGTCCCACCTGGTGGGAATGTCACAAATCAGGCGGTTTATGGGCAGGTGGAATTCCCGCTGAATTTCAGCCAACCGAGCACTGGGTGTGTATGACAGCCTAAAATGGCTACACACTCTTCTGGCCTGCTTTAGTAGATCTTCCAACCCTTGGTACCTATTTAGGAAATGCTGTACCACCAAATTCAGGACATGTGCCAGGCATGGCACATGTGTCAACATTCCCTGTCTAAGGGCAGACAGGAGGTTTGTGCCAATATCACACACCACCATTTTTGGCTCCAGCTGGCATAGCGTGAACCACCTCTGGGCCTGTCCCTGCAGAGCTGCAAGAATCTCTGCTCTGGTGTGGTTTCTGTCCCCTAGACACACCAGCTGAAGCACTGCATGCCACCTTTTACCCTGACTCATTGAATAGCCCTTTGAACGTTTAGGGGGTACTTGAGGTTCATAGGACAATTCAGCAGAGGAGGGCATGGAGGAGGAGGAGGGGGTAGAGCTGACGAATCTGGCATCATCACCAGCTGTATGGAGATGTGGAGGCACAACAGGAATATTACCGGTACATCGAGCCACACCAGAAAGGCAGAGGGAGATTAGGGAAGTAAACAAGTGGCTGAAGAGCTGGTGTAGTAGGGAGGGGTTTGGGTTCCTGGAGGACTGGGCCGACTTCTCAGTCGGTAACCGGAACTATAGAAGGGACGGACTGCACCTAAATGAGGAGGGTGCAGATCTGCTGGGAATGAAGATGGCCAAAAAGTTAGAGGGGTTTTTAAACTAGGCGATGGGGGGGAGGGTCCAGAGACAGTGATAGCCAGCGCGGAAGATATTCCAGAGGGTAGTATTGGGGGCATTAGTGGTAGGTTAACCAAAGCACAAAAACACAAGGTGAGTATAGTAGCAAGTCCTAGTTGCAATCTTGAAACACCCAATACGAGGACAATATGGGACCGGTCTAAACTATGTGGCATGTTCACCAATGCCAGGAGCATGGCGGACAAGATGGGTGAACTAGAGATACTGTTGTACAAGGAGGATTTGGATTTTGTGGGAATTTCAGAGACCTGGTTCAACAGCTCTCATGATTGGCTGGCAAACATTCAAGGGTATACCCTATACCGCAAGGATAGAGAGGGTAAAAAAGGGGGAGGGGTATGCCTATATATCAAGAATAATGTACAAGCGAATGTGAGAGATGACATCACTGAGGGAGCTAGAGAGGAGGTGGAATCCTTATGGGTAGAGCTCCAAAGGGATGAAGCTAAGGGGAAAATAATACTTGGAGTATGCTATAGGCCCCCTAACCTGAGGGAGGAAGTGGAGACGGATCTCCTATCACAAATTGGATTAGCAGCAAGGATGGGAAGTGTTATCATAATGGGGGATTTTAATTATCCAGACATAGATTGGGCGGAGGGAACCGCGCATTCATTTAAGGCTCGCCAGTTCCTTAATGTCTTGCAGGACAATTTTATGGGTCAGAGGGTAGACGCACCAACTAGAAATAAAACATTACTGGATCTATTGATTACCAACAATACAGACCTGATCACAGATGTGGAAATATGGGGCAATTTAGGTAACAGCGATCACAGGTCAATTAGTTTCAGTATAAATCACACAAATAGGAAACATGAAGGGAACACAAAGACACTGAATTTCAATAGAGCCAACTTCCTTAAACTACAAACCTTGCTAAAAGGCATAAATTGGGATAAAATGTTAGGAACAAAGAATACGGAGGAGAGATGGGTTTGCTTTAAGAGCATATTAACCAGTTGCCGACCGGCGCACGCCGATCGGACCCCCCCCCCGGTGCCTGCGGCGGTCGGCAAATCTCCTCCAGCGATCGGTGGTGAGGGGGAGGCCATCCATTCGTGGCCCCCCCCTCGCGATCGCTCCCAGCCAATGGGATCATTTCCCTGCCTCTGTATTGTACACAGAGGCAGAGGAAATGATGTCATCTCTCCTCGGCTCGGTATTTTCCGTTCCGGGCCGAGGAGAGAAGACAGGAATGTGAGTGCACAACACTACACACACACAGTAGAACATGCCAGGCACACAAAACACCCCGATCCCCCCCCCCCCGATCGCCCCCCGATCCCCCTCAATCACCCCCCCTGTCACAAACTGACACCAAGCAGGTTTTTTTTTTTTTCTGATTACTGCATTGGTGTCAGTTTGTGACAGTTACTGTGTTAGGGCAGTTAGGGTTAGCCCCCTTTATGTCTAGGATACCCCCCTAACCCCCCCATATACAGTTTTAACCCCTTGATCACCCCCCGTCACCAGTGTCACTAAGCGATCATTTTTCTGATCGCTGTATTAGTGTCGCTGGTGACGCTAGTTAGGGAGGTAAATATTTAGGTTCGCCGTCAGCGTTTTATAGCGTCAGGGACCCCCATATACTATCTAATAAATGTTTTAACCCCTTGATTGCCCCCTAGTTAACCCTTTCACCACTGATCACCGTATAACCGTTACGGGTGACGCTGGTTAGTTAGTTTGTTTTTTATAGTGTCAGGGCACCTGCCGTTTATTACCGAATAAAGGTTTAGCCCCCTGATCGCCCGGCGGTGATATGCCTCGCCCCAGGCAGCGTCAGATTAGCGCCAGTACCGCTAACACCCATGCACGCAGCATACGCCTCCCTTAGTGGTATAGTATCTGAACGCATCAATATCTGATCCGATCAGATCTATACTAGCGTCCCCAGCAGTTTAGGGTTCCCAAAAACGCAGTGTTAGCGGGATCAGCCCAGATACCTGCTAGCACCTGCGTTTTTCCCTTCCGCCCGGCCCAGCCCAGCCCACCCAAGTGCAGTATCGATCGGTCACTGTCACTTACAAAACACTAAACGCATAACTGCAGCGTTCACAGAGCCAGGCCTGATCCCTGCGATCGCTAACAGTTTTTGTTGGTAGCGTTTTGGTGAACTGGCAAGCACCAGCCCCAGGCAGGTTCAGGTTAGCGCCAGTACCGTTAACACCCACGCACGCACCGTACACCTCCCTTAGTGGTATAGTATCTGAACGGATCAATATCTGATCCGATCAGATCTATACTGGCGTCCCCAGCAGCTTAGGGTTCCCAAAAACGCAGTGTTAGCGGGATCAGCCCAGATACCTGCTAGCACCTGCGTTTTGCCCCTCCGCCCGGCCCAGCCCAGCCCACCCAAGTGCAGTATCGATCGATCACTGTCACTTACAAAACACTAAACACGTAACTGCAGCGTTCACAGAGTCAGGCCTGATCCCTGCGATCGCTAACAGTTTTTGTTGGTAGCGTTTTGGTGAACTGGCAAGCACCAGCCCCAGGCAGGTTCAGGTTAGCGCCAGTACCGTTAACACCCACGCACGCACCGTACACCTCCCTTAGTGGTATAGTATCTGAACGGATCAATATCTGATCCGATCAGATCTATACTGGCGTCCCCAGCAGCTTAGGGTTCCCAAAAACGCAGTGTTAGCGGGATCAGCCCAGATACCTGCTAGCACCTGCGTTTTGCCCCTCCGCCCGGCCCAGCCCAGCCCACCCAAGTGCAGTATCGATCGATCACTGTCACTTACAAAACACTAAACACGTAACTGCAGCGTTCACAGAGTCAGGCCTGATCCCTGCGATCGCTAACAGTTTTTTTGGTAGTGTTTTGGTGAACTGGCAAGCACCAGCAGCCTAGTACACCCCGGTCGTAGTCAAACCAGCACTGCAGTAACACTTGGTGACGTGGCGAGCCCCATAAGTGCAGTTCAAGCTGGTGAGGTGGCAAGCACAAGTAGTGTCCCGCTGCCACCAAAAAGACAAACACAGGCCCGTCGTGCCCATAGTGCCCTTCCTGCTGCATTCGCCAATCCTAATTGGGAACCCACCGCTTCTGCAGCGCCCGTACTTCCCCCATTAACATCCCCAACCAAATGCAGTCGGCTGCATGAGAGGCATTTTTATGTCCTCCCGAGTACCCCCACCCAACGAACCCCCCAAAAAAGATGTTGTGTCTGCAGCAAGCGCGGATATAGGCGTGACACCCGCTATTATTGTCCCTCTGTCTGACAATCCTGGTCTTTGCATTGGTGAATGTTTTGAACGCTACCATTCACTAGTTGAGTATTAGCATAGGGTACAGCATTGCACAGACTAGGCACACTTTTACAGGGTCTCCCAAGATGCCATCGCATTTTGAGAGACCCGAACCTGGAAACGGTTATGCCGCGTACACACGAGCGGACTTTACGGCGGACTTTGCCCGGCGGACTGGATTTCGTCGGACAATTCGATGTGTGTGGACTCCAGCGGACTTTGTTTGCTCAAAAGTTGGACGGACTTAGATTTGAAACTTGTTTAAAATTTACCTGTTGAAATCGAGTCCGGTCGAAAAGTCCGCCGTCTGTATGCTAGTTCGACGGACAAAAAGCCACGCTAGGGCAGCTATTGGCTACTGGCTATGAACTTCCTTGTTTTAGTCCGGTCGTACGTCATCACGTACGAATTCAACGGACTTTGGTGGATTGTGTGTAGGCAAGTCCGTTCATTCAGAAAGTCCGTCGGAAAGTACGTCGAAAAGTCCACTCGTGTGTACGCGGCATTACAGTTATAAAAGTTACAGTTACAAAAAAAAGTGTAAAAAAAAAAAAAACACACATACAAAAATATAAAATAAAAAAAAATAGTTGTCGTTTTATTGTTCTCTCTCTCTCTATTCTCTCTATTGTTCTGCTCTTTTTTACTGTATTCTATTCTGCAATGTTTTATTGTTATTATGTTTTATCATGTTTGCTTTTCAGGTATGCAATTTTTTATACTTTACCGTTTACTGTGCTTTATTGTTAACCATTTTTTTGTCTTCAGGTACGCCATTCACGACTTTGAGTGGTTATACCAGAATGATGCCTGCAGGTTTAGGTATCATCTTGGTATCATTCTTTTCAGCCAGCGGTCGGCTTTCATGTAAAAGCAATCCTAGCGGCTAATTAGCCTCTAGACTGCTTTTACAAGCCGTGGGAGGGAATGCCCCCCCCAATGTCTTCCGTGTTTTTCTTTGGCTCTCCTGTCTTAACCTGAAAATGCAGTCGGTGATTCAGCCAGCTGACCATAGAGCTGATCAGAAACCAGAGTGGCTCCAAACATCTTTATGGCCTAAGAAACCGGAAGCTATGAGCATTTTATGACTTAGATTTCGCCGGATGTAAACAGCGCCATTGGGAAATTGGGAAAGCATTTTATCACACCGATCTTGGTGTGGTCAGATGCTTTGAGGGCAGAGGAGAAATCTAGGGTCTAATAGACCCCAATTTTTTCAAAAAAGAGTACCTGTCACTACCTATTGCTATGATAGGGAATATTTACATTCCCTGAGATAACAATAAAAATGATTTAAAAAAAAAAATGAAAGGAACAGTTTAAAAATAAGATAAAAAAAATAATATTTATAAAGAAAAAAAAAAAAAAAAAGCACCCCTTTCCCCCCTGCTCTCGCGCTAAGGCGAACGCAAGCGTCGGTCTGGCGTCAAATGTAAACAGCAATTGCACCATGCATGTGAGGTATCACCGCGAATGTAAGATCGAGGGCAGTAATTTTAGCAGTAGACCTCCTCTGTAAATCTAAAGTGGTAACCTGTAATGGCTTTTAAAAATGTATTTAGTTTGTCGCCACTGCACGTTTGTGCGCAATTTTAAAGCATGTCATGTTTGGTATCCATGTACTCGGCCTAAGATCATCTTTTTTATTCCATCAAACATTTGGGCAATATAGTGTGTTTTAGTGCATTAAAATTTAAAAAAGTGTGTTTTTTCCCCAAAAAATGCGTTTGAAAAATCGCTGCGCAAATACTGTGTGAAAAAAAAAATGAAACACCCACCATTTTAATCTGTAGGGCATTTGCTTTAAAAAAATATATAATGTTTGGGGGTTCAAAGTAATTTTCTTGCAAAAAAAAAATATTTTTTAATGTAATCAAAAAGTGTCAGAAAGGGCTTTGTCTTCAAGTGGTTAGAAGAGTGGGTGATGTGTGACATAAGCTTCTAAATGTTGTGCATAAAATGCCAGGACAGTTCAAACCCCCCCCCCCAAATTACCCCATTTTGGAAAGTAGACACCCCAAGCTATTTGCTGAGAGTCATGTCGAGTCCATGGAATATTTTATATTGTGACACAAGTTGCGGGAAAGAGACAATTTTTTATTTTTTTTATTTTTTTTTGCGCAAAGTTGTCACTAAATGATATATTGCTCAAACATGCCATGGGAATATGTGAAATTACACCCCAAAATACATTCTGTTGCTTCTCCTGAGTACGGGGATACCACATATGTAGGACTTTTTGGGAGCCTAGCCGCGTACGGGACCCCGAAAACCAAGCACCGCCTTCAGGCTTTCTAAGGCCGCAAATTTTTGATTTCACTCTTCACTGCCTATCACAGTTTTGGAGGCCATGGAATGCCCAGGTGGCAAAAAAACCCTCAAATGACCCCATTTGGGAAAGTAGACACACCAAGCTATTTGCTGAGAGGTATAGTGAGTATTTTGCAGACCTCACTTTTTGTCACAAAGTTTTGAAAATTGAAAAAAGAAAAAAAAATTTTTTTTCTCGTCTTTCTTTATTTTCAAAAACAAATGAGAGCTGCAAAATACTTACCATGCCTCTCAGCAAATAGCTTGGGGTGTCTACTTTACAAAATGGGGTCATATGGGGGGTTTTATGCCATCTGGGCATTTTATGGCCTTCAAAACTGTGATAGGTAGTGAGGAGTAAAATCAAAAATGTACGCCCTTAGAAATCCCGAAGGCAGTGATTGGTTTTCGGGGCCTCGTACGTGGCTAGGCTCCCAAAAAGTCCCACACATGTGGTATCCCCATACTCAGGAGAAGCAGCTAAATGTATTTTGGGGTTCAATTCCACATATGCCCATGGCCTGTGTGAGCAATATATCATTTAGTGACAACTTTTTGTAATTTTTTTTTGTCATTATTCAATCACTTGGGACAAAAAAAATGAATATTCAATGGGCTCAACATGCCTCTCAGCAATTTCCTTGGGGTGTCTACTTTCCAAAATGGGGTCATTTGTGGGGGTTTTGTACTGCCCTGCCATTTTAGCACCTCAAGAAACGACATAGGCAGTCATAAATTAAAGGCTGTGTAAATTCCAGAAAATGTACCCTAGTTTGTAGGCGCTATAACTTTTGCGCAAACCAATAAATATACACTTATTGACATTTTTTTTACCAAAGACATGTGGCCGAATACATTTTGGCCTAAATGTATGACTAAAATTGAGTTTATTGGATTTTTTTTAGAACAAAAAGTAGAAAATATCATTTTTTTTCAAAATTTTCGGTCTTTTTCCGTGTATAGCGCAAAAAATAAAAACGGCAGAGGTGATCAAATATCATCAAAAGAAAGCTCTATTTGTGGGAAGAAAAGGACACAAATTTCGTTTGGGTACAGCATTGCATGACCGCGCAATTAGCAGTTAAAGCGACGCAGTGCCAAATTGTAAATAGTGCTCTGGTCAGGAAGGGGGTAAATCCTTCCGGGGCTGAAGTGGTTAAATACGGGCATTAGCCAATATATCCCATTGGGTAATAAATTTAAAAGAAGGGAACAAAAATCCTGGATGGCTTAACTCCAATGTAAAAATGCATATAAAAGCAAAGGAGAAGGCCTTCAAAAAATACAAGGTTGAGGGATCATCCTCAGCATTCAGACTTTATAAAGAATGCAATAAGAAATGTAAGGGTGCAATTAGGACGGCTAAGATAGAACATGAAAGACACATAGCGGAGGAGAGCAAAAAAAATCCCAAGAAATTCTTTAAGTATGTAAACAGTAAAAAAGGGAGGACAGACCATATTGGCCCCATGATGAATGAGGAAGGACATCTGGTTACAAAGGATGGGGAGATGGCAAAGGTATTGAATTTATTCTTCTCCGCAGTCTTCACGAGTGAATCGGGGGGCTTCAGTAACCAAAACTGCAGTGTTTATCCTCATGACACAACACAGGAAGCACCTCCATGGTTAACAGAGGACGGAATTAAAATTAGACTTGAGAAACTTAACATTAATAAATCACCGGGACCAGATGGCTTGCATCCGAGGGTACTTAGGGAACTCAGTCAGGTGATTGCCAGACCGTTGTTCCTAATTTTTACAGACAGTCTATTGACTGGAATGGTACCGGCTGATTGGAGAAAAGCCAATGTAGCACCAATATTTAAAAAGGGCCCAAAAAACATCCCTGGGAATTACAGACCAGTTAGCCTAACATCAATAGTATGTAAACTCTTGGAGGGGATGATAAGGGACTATATACAAGATTTTAGTAATAAGAACGATATCATTAGCAGTAATCAGCATGGATTCATGAAGAATCATTCTTGCCAAACCAATCTATTAACCTTCTATGAGGAGGTGAGTTGCCATCTAGATAAAGGAAGGCCCGTAGACGTGGTGTATCTGGATTTTGCAAAAGCATTTGACACAGTTCCCCATAAACGTTTACTGTACAAAATAAGGTCCATTGGCATGGACCATAGGGTGAGAACATGGATTGAAAACTGGCTACAAGGGCATATTCAGAGGGTGGTGATAAATGGGGAGTACTCAGAATGGTCAGGGGTGGGTAGTGGGGTTCCCCAGGGTTCTGTGCTGGGACCAATCCTATTTAATTTGTTTATAAACGACCTGGAGGATGGGATAAACAGTTCCATCTCTGTATTTGCAGACAATACTAAGCTAAGCAGGGCAATAACTTCTCCGCAGGATGTGGAAACCTTGCAAAAAGACCTGAACAAATTAATGGGGTTGGGCGACTACATGGCAAATGAGGTTCAATGTAGAAAAATGTAAAATAATGCATTTGGGTGGCAAAAATTTGAATGCAATCTATACACTGGGGGGAGAACCTCTGGGGGAATCTAGGATGGAAAAGGACCTGGGGGTCCTAGTAGATGATAGGCTCAGCAATGGCATGCAATGCCAAGCTGCTGCTAATAAAGCAAACAGAATATTGGCATGCATTAAAAGGGGGATCAACGCCAGAGATAAAACGATAATTCTCCCGCTCTACAAGACTCTGGTCCGGCCGCACCTGGAGTATGCTGTCCAGTTCTGGGCACCAGTCCTCAGGAAGGATGTACTGGAAATGGAGCGAGTACAAAGAAGGGCAACAAAGCTAATAAAGGGTCTGGAGGATCTTAGTTATGAGGAAAGGTTGCGAGCGCTGAACTTATTCTCTCTGGAGAAGAGACGCTTGAGAGGGGATATGATTTCAATTTACAAATACTGTACTGGTGACCCCACAATAGGGATAAAACTTTTTCGCAGAAGAGAGTTTATTAAGACTCGTGGCCACTTATTACAATTAGAAGAAAAGAGGTTTAACCTGAAACTACGTAGAGGGTTCTTTACTGTAAGAGCGGCAAGGATGTGGAATTCCCTTCCACAGGCGGTGGTCTCAGCGGGGAGCATTGATAGCTTCAAGAAACTATTAGATAATCACCTGAATGACCGCAACATACAGGGATATGTAATGTAATACTGACACATAATCACACACATAGGTTGGACTTGATGGACTTGTGTCTTTTTTCAACCTCACCTACTATGTAACTATTTAACTATGTAACAAAAAGCTGCAGCACTGAGCCCTGTCCTGCATTCCTCCAAGTTGCAAGCAGAGTTACCCTACGTCCTGTGAACAACATATATCATCCCTGTCCATGCTTGCTGATAACGTAGACTTTGTGGCTGACTGCCTTGCCCAACGATGCCAGAACATTCCCTTCCATGTGATGGTAGAGAGATAGAATGGCCTTACGTGAAAAGAAATAGTGACTGGAAACCTGCCATGGTGGTAAGCACATTCTGCAAATTCATGGAAGGGGGCAGAATCCACCAGGCGGAAAGGCAGAAGTTGTAGAGCCAGCAGCTTTGACAAGCTTGCATTTAGACGCTGGGCATGTACTGTCAAACAATTTTCCTGCACCTGTTTGACAGGTGCATATCATTGCAATTTATGACAGTAAGGCCAATTCTTGCTTTCATCAAGAGTACCTCTATAGGGTTACGGTGTGAAGGCGCCACCGACACCCAAAGAACAATTTTTCCACACCTGTTACAGAAGTAGAAGTCCAGTCTGTGGTAGAGACACCAGAATTTATCCAAAAAATCTCTAATCTTGTTCCCTGTGCACTACATTGTGGCCTCATCATACAGACTGGCCCCCCAAGCCGCTGCTTACAAAATAAAGAAAGCTTACAGGGAAAATGTAATTTGTTGGGCATTATAAATGCAATTATTGCTGCAGCAGCTTCTATACACAGTACAGATTTGCCACTTTACAGGTGGACTAAGGGGACCCCCCAGGCACTATATTGAAGGGAATTTTTTATTGTTATACTTTCACTTTAAACATCAATAAATCACTGCTCAATTAAAAATTACGTTTTTTAGAAAGCTTTTCTTCATTGATACATGTCCCCCAGGGCAGTACCCCCATAACCATTGCATGCCCAATTACTTGCATATAAGCCTTCAAAATGGGCACTTTTGATTTTTCACGTTCAGTGCCCATAGACTTCAATGGGGTTCATTATTCAGTTCCAAACTTTCCTGATGTTTGAAAGTTCTGGTGCTAACTGAATAGGGGGTCGTTCGGCCCATCCCTACTCCTTAGGAAACACCTTCAGAAAAGGTGCACTATACCAACCAAGGTGATCTGTATACATCTTCCTCACAAATAGAACCAACAAAATGGGACACTACATCTAGCCGCAGAAAAGGGCACAATAATACCCACAGATTCCAGTTACAGAAAGGGGCCTAATTCCACCCACAGAACACCCACAGGAAGGGGTGCTATTCCACCCACACACAGGGGTGCAATACTACTCTCAGAGAGGGGCCTAATTTAACCCACAGAGTACCCAGAAAGAGGGTCCCTTTCAAACCCTCAGAAAGAGGCATTCCACCCAATGAGAGCCTGAGTCAACCCACAGAAGACCCAAAGAAAGGGACCTAATTCCATCCACAGAACACCCACAGGAAGAGGTACTGTTCCACCCACAGAAATGGGTCCAATACTACCCTCAGAGAGGGGCCTAATTCAACCCACAGAACACCTACAGGAAGGGGCCTAATTACACCCACATTTCAACCCACAGGAAGGGGTACTATTGTACCCACAAAAGAGCCATATTTATCCCACAGGAGACCCACAGAAAGGGGCCTAATTACACCCACAGAGAGCCTAATTCAACCCAGAGAGGACCCTGAAACAGGGTCTATTGTAACCAACAGAACACCCACAGAAATGGGCTTAACTACACCCACAGATAGCCTAATTCAACCCAAGGAGGACCCAGGAAGAGGGGCCTATTTAAACCCACAGAAAGGGGCCTAATTCCACCCACAGAGAGCCTAATTGAACCCACAGAAGACCCACAGAAAGGGGCCTAATTCTGCCCATAGAACGCCTAATTCCACCCACAGAGTACCCAGAAAGATGGGCCTATTGCAACCCACAGAACACCCACAGGAAGGGGTACAATTCCACCCACAGAAAGGGGTGCAATACTACCCTTTAGAGGGGGACCTAATTCAACCCACAGGAGGGGGCCAAATTACACCCACAGGAAAGGGTACTAGTGTACCCACAGAGAGCCTAATTCAACCAACTGGAGACCCATAAAAGGGGGCCTAATTACACCCAGAGAGAGCCTAATTCAACCCACAAAGGACCCAGAAAGAGGGACCTATTTAAACCCACAGAAAGGGACCTAATTCCACCCACAGAACAACCACAAAGGGGCCTAATTGAACCCACAGAAGACCCACAGAAAGAGGTCTAATTCTGCCCATAGAGAGCCGAATTCCATCCACAGAGGACCCAGAAAGAGGGGCATATTGCAACCCACAGAACACCCACAGGAAAGGGGTACTATTCCACCCACAGAAAGGGGTGCAATACTACCCTTAGAGAGTGGCTTAATTACACCCACATTTCACCCACAGGAAGGGGTACTATTGTATGCACAGAAAGCCTTATCTAACCCACAGGAGACCCACAGAAAGGGGCCTAATTACACCCACAAAACACCCACAGAAAGCCTAATTCAACCCACAGAGAACTCAGAAACAAGTCCTATTTCAACCAAGAGAACACCCACAGGAAGGGGCCTAAATACACTCACATTTCACCCACAGGAATGGGCACTAGTGTACCCCCAGAGAGCCTAATTCATCCCATAGAGAACCCAGAAAGATGGGCCTATTTAAACCCACAGAAATGGGTCTAATTCCACCCACAGAACAACCACAAAGAGCCTAATTGAACCCACAGAAAACCCACAGAAACAGTTTAATTCTGCCCATAGAGAGCCTAATTCCACCCACAGAGGACCCAGAAAGAGGGGCCTATTGCAACCAACAGAACACCCACAAGAAGGGGTACTAATCCACCCACATAAAGGGGTGCAATACTACCTTGAGAGAGGGCCTAATTCCACCCACAGACGACCCACAGAAAGTTGACTCTATTACGCCAGCAGTGGACACACAAATGTGGCATTATACATCTGCATTTTTTTTTTTTATTTTATTAAATGAAAAAGGCATGAGGTGTAGTGCAAATTAGATGCAAACATCAGCTGAATTTTAACATCAAGAACTTTTTTTTTTTTTAATCTTAAAAATGTTTTAACGTAAAAGTTGTTTATAAAAGTGCAACAATGGAGTATGTCAACCATGACAATTACTCCAGCTAGAAGTGACCTCTTGAAGTTGGCACTGTAATACTTGTGGTTATATAAACTATTACAACAAGTTAAACTTGGATAGCAACATGAAAAATAAATTAAAATGTTAAAAAAAAAATAATTAAAAAAATAGTCAAGTTTTCTTTTGTATCCACAATATAAACATAGACAGCAGCACAGAATTGGACCAAAAACACAGCTGTGAGCTGTAAGGTCCTATAACACAGGTGTGTGGCTTTCCTAATTAAGTCCAATTAGTATAATCAAACACAGCTGGACTCAATGAAGGTGTAGAACCATCTCAAGGATGATCAGAAGAAATGGACAGCAACTGAGTTAAATATATGAATGTCACAGCAAAGGGTCTGAATACTTAGGACCATGTGATAATTCAGTTTTTCTTCTTTAATAAATCTGCAAAAATGTCAACAATTCTGTGCTTTTCTGTCAAAATGGGGTGCTGTGTGTAAATTAGTGAGGAAAAAAATTTACTTAAATGATTTTAGTAAATGGCTGCATTATAACAAAGAGTGAAAAATTAAAGGGGGTCTAAATACTTTCCGTCCCCACTGTACATTTGAGAAGGTAGTTCAAATTTCAATGCCTCCTGTAAAACAGTTCACAAAATCGTGAAGAGAACAGGGCGCATGTGCGGTAGCTTCCAACGGGAGCTCCACACTGCCTCAGCAATTCAGCGACCCTAACGTCGGATCAAGACCAGTGGGACCCCCACTAACAGTAGGATCTGATCAGGGAACCCCCCAGGAGAATTTACATGCCAGGCGCCACAGCTAGGAGGGACCTCGGGCCGCAATTTTCTGCCTAAAGCAAACGGGCCGAATCCAAGATGGCGGCCGTTACTCAGCCACCAGACCAGCTTTCAGGAGGACAGCAAGAACACAGGCAAGTTCTGACCCCAGCTACACTTGCTTACACCCCCCTGGCTTCCACCAGCATCCCACTCAATACCTCCCCTTCTCCTGTCTCAACAGAATTGAGCGATCACTGGACACATACAGGCTCTCTCCCATGGGTGAAACTCCTGCCCGCATGGACAATATCACCACCCTAGGGGACCCAGAGATGGACACCCCCCTGAACGCAGGAAACCTGTACCTCAACCTGTCTGAGCTGCTTGAGAGGGGTCTCACTCATTCTGCCAACAAAATCACCAGTGAAATCCGTTCTGACTTCCAAAACCTGGGAGCCAGAATGGAGGCGATTGAACACAAGCTTGACATAACAGTGTCCAGGGCCAACCAAAACACCGAACATATACAAATCATACAGGAGCAATTAGATATAGCCCTTGCCAGGATCGACAATCTTGAAAATTGTTCACAGAGGGTCAATTTTAGAATCAGAGGTCTGCCCGAGTCCATCACGGATATCCCCAAGACAGTCCAGGAGCTTATCAAAACCCTCATCCCGTCCATAGCTCCACATAGACTTGAGCTAGACAGAGCATACAGATCTCTGGGACCACTAAGGAAAGATGGAGCCCCCAGGGATGTAGTGGTCAAGCCTCACTATTACGGGGTGAAAGAGGACATAATGAAAACCTCACGCAAGCAAACACACATCTCCTTTCAGGGAAATGACATTCAGATTTTTGCAGACATCTCTCCCATGACCATCCAACGTCACAGATCCCTCAAACCATTACTATTGATTCTCTCGCAGAAGGAAATCAAGTACTGGTGGGGCTTCCCCTTTGCCTTAAAATTTGCTTTTAAAGGAAAAACCCATTCCTTCACCAGCTTTCCAGAGGGTGAACGGGTGCTTCTTCAATTGAATCTTATCTCCCAAGACCCCACGATGGATACCACAGATCTACAATCAGGATCTGCCAAATGGCCCACACCCATGAGTCCAATCTCCCCCTTGTGGAAAACCATAAAAAACAGGAGAGTGAGGGAACCCATGCCTACCTGAGCAAAACAAGGGGCTTTTCTCATTGCATCTTGCTACAGCTCGGCCTTGCCTTGCTACTTGTACCGGGACCTACCTACCAGATTTGATTTTATCCCAGAGACAACTCTGGCTCCCCACTCCAAACTTTTATACAGACTCCTCCTTTAGCCCAGAACTGTCAGCTCGAGTCTTCTTTCTGGATCTCCAGTCTGCCTGTCCCAAACACCGCCCACTGTCAGCAGTGTATGAGCTCGCCGCTCGTTTGGATACACTGTACTGCTCGTTTTTAACTATGTGAGTACCCTGTACATTGCTTATGTGAAATAAAGTCTTTAACTTACTTAAATTACTACACTATGGTACCTTCATCTCTCTATTTACCATGATGCTCCCAATGGATCTAAGGTCTGGTTAATGACAGTTCTAGGACCCCCCTGCACAGGAGACATCACAAGTGCTGTTTGATCTATGCTGTAACCTCAGTATAGTGAGGTAAGGGGCCACTACCTATCATTAGAGGATTGTTGCATGGAGAAGATCCCATTGTACACTGCACATCCACCACCCTTCTAAAGCATTATAGTTTTAATCCAGCTGGCATCTGCACGTTTTTTTGTCTATTAAGCACAAACTGAAGTATTGAAGTCGCTCTTTTATGTTGCACTAAGTCACTGTTATTGAACTGTGTTATTTCAAGTTGGAGCACCCCCTGCTGGCGCTGGACACTTTATTTGCATGAAGCACATTTATGAAGATCACTTTGGACATTCAATGTAACACTGTATCTTATGGCATTTTCTCGTTTTTAATTACTGAGTTGCTTTATCATCTTTTTATTTATTTATAAGAATCACTATTTATTGTATATTATTTACTCCTTAGCACTTTATACTAGGATTTACCATTGCAGTGGAATTTTTTATTTGTGAGGATTTTGTAGTTCATCCTTTACTTTTCTATTCAAATTTTTCTCTCTCTGGACCTGAGCAGAGTCTTCACTATCTTTGTACGCTTTAGTTAATACTGAGATTCGTCTGCACACTGTCTTTTTTGGCAGACATCACCATTTTACACACTCATTATCTCTATGATTTCTTAATGTTGTATTTTCTATGCACTTATTGCTTGCACGTGTACATAGAGGCATACCTCTTTAGTATTATCTGGATTACTGCCTGTTGCCCCACCACAGGCAGCAAGCAAGCCCCTACCCATTACATCCTAGTACATCGAGATATTGCAGCTCACTTTAGGATTAGCGCAGCACCATCCCCACTTAACAGTCTCTTTTTCACTCTTGCCAGTGCACGAACGTTACCACGCTTGTCGGTTCCTCCAGGTTCCAGGCTCCACTCCCAGCTCCATCCAGACCCACCCTCAACTTCACTGATGAAGGAAAGTGCTGCCTGTATTGATCTCGAACTTGGTTCCGCTTGCCATGCCTCATAGTCCCACAGATACCCCTGTATTCAGAGTAGTCTCTCACAATGTTCAGGGCCTAAACTCAGTGGTCAAGAGAAAGAAAGTGCTCCAAACTTATCACTCACAAAAAGTGGATGTGGTAATGCTTCAGGAGACACACTTTCCAAGACGGTACATCCCCTCCTTCCTCCACGCTCAATTCCCACAATTCTATTTAGCAAATGCTGAGGACAAGTCCAAGAGGGTAGCTATTCTATTCGCAAAGAAATGCAAATTTTCAGTGCAGCAGGAGTATAGAGGCCCAGACGGCAGATACATCCTAATTAAGGGACTTATCGAGGATCATCTCTTTTCGTTTGTCTTCTATTACACCCCCAACAAGGTCCAGGTTAAATTTTTCCGGACAATGTTCCAAGCACTAGGGCCAAAGCTAGAAGGGACTGTTATCTTTGGAGGAGACTCCAACAAAGCCTTCGATCAGTCAATGGATAAGTCGAAACCCCCAGCAACTAACTCGCCCCACCAGGAATAGCACTAGCATTGCATAACTTATTTACCAACAAGGTCTAGCAGACATATGGCAGGAACTTAATCAGAAAAAAACGTGACTATACACACTACTCCAACCTCCATCAAGTCTACTCCAGGATATATACATATTCATCTCCACTAAACACATCCCCTTTGTCAGCAAAGCCCACATTATTGACTCAGCCCTTTCAGACCACTCCATGGTTCACATTACCTTTCGAGGCCCCCCCCCCACTAGTCCAAATAGGACACACTGGACTCTCAATGAATCGCTACTTAACGACCCCATTAGAGCCACTGAAATTGAAAAAGCTTTAAAAGAATATTTCCTCCTTAATGACGTGGATGGCATCTCGCCCGAGACTCTATGGGCAGCCCATAAAGTAACGATCCGAGGCAAGATCATTCAGATAGCTACTCAGCTCAAAAAGGAAAGATCCTTGGACGTTGTTAAATTGGAAAAGGAGTTTGCGACTTTAAGCAAACGCCACAAGCAAGATCTCTCTATGGTCTCCATAGTGCAACTTGATTCTGCCCGCTTATCTTTAAACTTAGCGCTCACGGTCAGGGCCGAGAGAGCTGTCCGCTGGAATGGTGTAAAATTCTATCAGCACAAAGACAAGATGAGCACTATGCTAGCCACCAAACTAACCCCCAAGTTTCGGTCCCACACATTCCCAAAAATTAGATTAAAAGACTGTTCAACAACTCTAAACCCCCAGCGTATTTTACAAACATTTGAATCATTCTACTCCAAACTGTACCAGGGAGAGACCAACACTGACAAGTCCAAAATACACTCCTTTTTAGAAGATCTACCCACCCCCACATTGAAAGATGAACATAGGGAAATCATGGAAGCTCCTATTTCAGCAGACGAAGTGCTCGATGTAATCAAGAATCTGAAAAGGGGAACAGCCCCTGGTCCCGACGGTTTTTTAGTTCCGTACTATAAAACCTTTGCAGAAAACTTAGCCCCACATCTAGCCAAATTTTTCAATTCTAAAAGAAAGGGAGACCCGGTAGACCCTTACCTTAATGTGGCTTTCATTTCACTCATTCACAAACCGATAGAGATTTAGAACTGGTGGAGAGAGTAGCTGGGGGGGGCGTGACCGGATGGGCGGGTGTGTGTTGAGTTGCGGTATGGTGTGAGAAGGCGAACACTGTGTGCACTTCCCCCTCCTCTGCCACCCGATCCCTCTATGCTTAATGGGCGATACAAGCCTGCTTGCCGTGGCGGAGTTTAAGCTGAGCCGTGCCGTGCTGGGTGGGGGGTGGAGCGAGGAGTGCTGAGCTGGTGGATGGGTTCTGTGCTCTCTGGCTTATTCCTCTGGATCGGTCCGCTCTGATCGGTTCATCCCCACTCACCCACTACTCTTCCTGATCAGCTGAGAGAACGGAGAGACCCGAGGAGTAGTCAGAAGAGCAGCTGGGAGTGACGACACACAACACACGCTGTCGAGAGGTATCCGGGAAGCGACAGGAGAGACGACAGAGACAAGTACTAGCCGTTGGCTGTGTCCTCAACTCATCTACTGGGCAAAGAGCTGCAGATGATCCAGGACTACCCAGGAAGGAAGGATAAGTATTGTACTGGGATACCCCATAATCTGGAAAATACTTTGCTGGAATTGATGAGAGATATACTCTGCTGAGTGATATATGTTATTGAGTGGAGCCTTTTTTTTTCTTTATTTAAGCAGAGTGTTAGCACTGGGCTCTCGCATGTAGGCTCTTAGGAAATCCTGAGAGCTTTCTGTAAAGTTCTGTAAAGTTCAATGCTTAAGCTGCCCAATTGTTGAATCTTGCTGAAACTTCTGTCATTTTTTTTTGATACAGGTTTTTTTTTTGTTCTAACTTAAGCAGTTTTAGATAAATATCAAAAGGCTGTCTTTGAAGCCTCACCAACTGTGAGGTCATTTGGGAAGGTACCCTTAATTTCCCTTAATTAATTTCCCTTAATCACCACAACGGTAAAGGTGTAACTGCAAAGTCTCTTGCTAAAATAATAGAATGCAGAACTTACGCTCAGCCAAGGGAAAAAACTGCACAACAATCGTCTGCAGCAGCAGCAGCGAAATTGGAGCAATTTGCTCATGCACCCGCCTCGACCCCACCAAAGAAAGGATCACAGACTAAGTCACAACAAGGGGGCGCACTGGATAGAAGAAGTCAGGGCCAGAGTCAGGCCCCGACCCAGCTACCTACTGCAACTCTGCCAGCTGTGTCATCCAAAATACATAGTAATAAGGGACAGGGGCCTAATGATCAAAATGTGGCGATAGATGTAACAATTGAGCCAACTCTGCCAACATTGCCCCCAGTGAAAGAGCCAACCTTAACGGACGTATTTCTGGCAGTAAATGTGTGAAGTTACTCACTCAAAGAGCTCTGTGAACAGATGAAGGGAGTAAAAGAAGATCTGCTATTGGTTAGACAGGATCTACAGAAAATGGCAGAAAGAACTATGGCCCTGGAAGGAAGGGTCAGCCAGTTAGAAGATGATATTTCCCCATTTTTAAAGGATATGAAAAGGATGAAGGAACAGATATCCATGCAGGCTTCCAAAATGGAGGAAATGGAGAATAGGAGCCGAAGGGACAATGTGAGACTGGTGGGCTTGCCTGAAAAAAGTGAGGGTTCTAGCCCCACGGAGTTCTTGGAAAAGTGGATGGCCAAACTATTTGGAAGAGAATCTTTTTCATCAGTGTTTTCAATTGTAAGAGCACATATAGGCCCCTTTAGGGCCCCGCCAGCAGGTGGATATCCTAGACCATTACTAATGAAGTTTCTTAATTATAAGGACAAAGTGAGGTTGCTGCAAAAAAGCAAGAGAGACGGGAAATATCTTCTTCAATGGTGTTAAAATATCATTTTATTCTGACTTTTCACCAGAGCTGCAGAGATGTAGAGCGGAGTTCATACAGCCTAAATGCACTCTACAAAAATATAAGTTGACATATGCCCTCCTCTACCCTGCTAGGTGTAACTGCTTTGGGAGGGACTCAGATTTTTGACTTCCCAGCAGGAGTGGAGAAGTGGCTAGAGGAAAACAAGGAAAAATTTTAGAAATGTATGCATAAGAGAAGGAGAGGTGAATTGGGTATTCTTTATAACAGGGGGTATTGATTGCCTGAGAGGTTTGTTTTTTTTTTTTTTTTTGAGGGAGGAGGGGAGGGGGTAGTTAAGCACAGTTGTTGTATGTGGTGTGGTGGCGAGTGGGAATGAGTTATGTGAGTAAATGTGTGGAACAGGTAGGATGGGATTTGGAGGTCACCGATAAGCCCCTAGGGGGTTACCTAATGAGGTGGTGGGGGGAAGGGAGGGTGGGTAGGTGGGGGGGAGGGGAGGGGAGAGGGGGTTGTGGGAGGAGGGGAGGAATTTTTGGATTAGCTCAAGTATTAATATTGGTAATGTGTGGATCACAAATTGTCACATTAAGCACAAATAGGATAGGAATCTTTACAGGTTGGGTGCAAATTAATTCACAGAACTACAGATACAGTATAGTGAGGTTGGAAATTCACATTAAATTGTTATGTTCGCTGATATTCACGTAAAATGGTTATGTTGGTGAAGTTGTTTAAATTTATTAATAGTATTAGAGAAGAGTCTGGCTTATTGGGACCACAGTTTAATATAATGTCTATTAGAGGGAAGTTAAAGCATGAATATGATTTGAATTTAGTTTTAAATGGTCATCTCTTATGGCTTAGTACCTACCTTTGGGGTTATTGATGCAAGCTAAAGTAATCAACATAGGTTCCTGGAATTTCAGGGGTCTGGGGACATCGGTTAAAAAAAGGGCAGTATTCTCCATGCTGGAGAAATATAGAGTAGAGCTGATCTGTCTGCAGGAAACCCACCTAACTAAGCATACAGCTCAGCAACTTCAGACCAAGAAATACCAATATCAATACCACTCGGTCTACTCTTCCTATAGCAGGGGAGTGAGCATTATGGTAAAAGCTGGAGTGAGCTTTTCCTGCAGACAGTCCAGTATAGACGAATCTGGCTGATATATCTTTTTGCATTGCGCAATTAACAATAGCATGTATGTAGTGGCAAATATCTATATTCCTCCACCATTTAGACTGGATGTTCTGCTCAGACTAAATTAATTCCTGTTAGATAAAGAAGGAGTGCCGATTATAATAGTGGGAGATTTTAATGAGATACTAGATAGAGAGTTGGATAGATTTTCTAAACGGATCTTCTCTGAATCTACGGGGAAGAGCCGTTTGAGCCAATTTCTGGATGAAATGGGACTACTGGACTTGTGGAGAGCGTGGAATCCAGGAGTCTTGCAATATTCTTGTCACTCAGCCACGCCTTCCCACGCTTTCCAGGATTGATATGGCCCTGGGAAATAATAGAGCACTACAGATTATGGAAAAAATCACATACTGGCCAAGAGGACTATCGGACCACTCCCCAATAGTGATTACATTGAATCTAGGAGGGAAAAAGCCCCAGATAGAGTGGAAAATAAGTCCATACTGTTTTGAGTTAATTAAAAAAATGGGTGGGGTCCTTCCCAAAGTAAAAGAATTTGTAGAAATCAATGAAGGCTCGGCCTCGGCTGGGATTTTATGGGACACCTTAAAAGCTTTTCTTAGGGGAGTTTTAATACAACAAGTGGCCAAATACAATAAAAATGAGAGGGCCTGGGAGGAAAAAATCCGAAGGGAGGTGCTTGAAGCTGAAAATAGTTACGTAATAGATCCAAACCCCGGGAGAGAAACAACATGGCTAGAAAAACAACAAGAGTATAAGCTGGCAATCTTGCAGAAGGAGGAGACTCCTCCAGCGGCAATCCTCTTTTTTAGAGGGCGAAAGTGTAGGAAAAATGTTAGCGCAGTTGGTGAAGTCCAACTCCCCTTCATCTACTATTGTCTCTATTAGGTGCCCAAGTGGAGAAATAATATCAAATACAACAAAGTTAGTGCATATATTTAGGGATTATTATAAAGACCTTTACACAGCCCAGAAAAAAAGTGTGGAGGGCGTGATGGAGAGTTTCCTGGGGAACCTGGAAATCCCAGTCATTTCGCAGGAGGAAAGGGATGAGCTAGAAACCCCACTAACCCTTGCAGAACTCTAACAGGCAGCAATAGTATGGCAAACCAAAAATCCCCAGGTCCAGACGGGCTTCCGATCGAAGTATATAAATATTATGGGGATATATTAATCCCAGAGCTGCTAAAGACATTGGAGGGGGCGGCCAAGGAGGGGCATTTCAATGCTAGAGGCAATGATTATAATGCTGCAGAAAGAGGGAAAGGATCCCCTAGATGTAGCCGCATATAGGCCAATCTCCCTCTTGTGCTCCGACGCCAAAATTTTGGCCAAGGTACTGGCGGCAACTTTAAATAGTATTATGTCTAAACTGATTCACCCAGACCAGGCGGGATTTATAGCTAATAGATCGACAAGTACAAACATAAGAAGGGCTTTTTTAAATTTACAATCCTCGTTGCTGAATGAGGGATCAAGAGCGGTACTGTCATTGGATGTGACTAAAGCATTCGACAGCGTGAAATGGGGATATATCTAGCGGGTGTTTGGCAAATTTGGTTTTGGTTCCTCTTTTATTGGATGGATCAAAATGCTCTACGACAGGCCAAGGGCAAGATTAAAAATTAATAACGAACTCTCGGACTGGTTCGTACTTGAAAGGGGGACAAGACAGGGGTGTCCGCTGTCCCCTTTGCTCTTTGCATTGGCGATGGAACCTCTGGCTATCTCTATAAGAATGAGTTTGGGGATAACAGGCTTTCAGAGAGAGACGGGTGAAGAAAGGATCGCGGTATGGATATGTAAGAGCTGGTTCAATAAAATCGAGAGCCTTTTTAGGGAGAGGGGGACAGGCTAGGATCAGACTTAGTACACTTCAGCTTCCGGTGGGGGAAGGAGGTCTTGCACTGCCCCACTCGGGACATTATTTTATATCATTTCAGCTACAGCAGTTACTGGGGTGTGGTGTCCAGTACGGAGGTACCCCCAATGGAAAAATATTATTAACTAGGGCACTACATAATACTATAATTGAGAAGCTTGAGGCAGAATCATTTCAATATAAGTATCCAACAATTAAAATGTTAATTAAAATTTGGAAAACAGTGAAAAAGCAGATGGGCTACAACGGGTTCACTATATATGCCCCCATTTGGAACAACAGTAACCTGCAGGAAAATCTTAAGATGGGAAAGGCCAGAGTGTGGGAAAAACACAGCATCAAAAAAGACTAAGACAACTTTATAGGGTAATACTCTTAAAAAATTTCCGGAGCTGAAACGTGAATATAACCTACCGCAGAGTATGTTCTACACTTACCTACAGCTGAGACATGCTCTTGAAGTTCAATTTAGGAGACACCCCCTAGAATGGAAAGAAACCCCCCTTTTTCAAAGTATTCTGCAGGCAGGCCCTACTAAGGGTCTAACTTCTGTCATTTATGGGCAAATAAGTAAAGAAGTCAATAAAGGGGGGAAACTCCACTCTGTAAAAGCAAGATGGGAAGAAGATATTGGGGTAGTTACCCAGGAGCAGTGGAATAGAATCCTAGAGTTGAGTCCATTGGTGTCGGTATCCCCTCTCCAGAAGATTTCACATATGATGATGTTAAATAGAGCCTATTATACACCCAAGCGGCTCTATAAATTTGGTTGTAGAACTGATGATAGTTGTCCCAGATGTAGGGGGCCTGGGGATCTCACACATATGATATGGAGATGCCCCAAGCTGTTCCGGTACTGGGAGGGGGTGATTAACAACGTGAGAGATATATTTGGAATTACATTAGAGAAGGAGGCTATAGTATGTATACTGGGGTATCGGCGGGAGCGGGGGGAGAAGAGGAACACCGCAGTAGCAATTCTGAGAGGTCTGATCCAGGCCTGGAAAATGATTACATCTAGATGGCAATCAAAGCTACCCCCAACTGTAAGGGACTGGATTTGTACAATAAATGAATCTCTTTGCAGAGAAAGAGCAGTGTACATAAAGAGAGGTAACTCTGGAATTTGATGAGATGTGGAGGCTGTGGTTGGAAAGAATGAGACCTATTAAATAAAGAGGAAAGAGTATAGGTAAAAAGCAAGATATATGAAATAGTTAACCGTCAGGGAAAGGATGTACTAGATTAAAATTTTGGAAGGTTGGATTAGATGACCCAAAACAAGATACATTTCAGTTCAAAATAAGAATAGTTTGATAAACCTGCCTTAAGAATGTAGATCCGTGTATAGAGGCTTGGGAGGGGGGAGGATGGGTAAAGATTGGAGGAAATAAGGGGTGTACATTAAATATGCAATATTGGGAAAGGGGATATAAGGGAGGTTTGGGGAAACCATATGGCTTCTGTTTTGTTTGTTTTTGTTTTTCTACGGGTACTTGTCCTCTTTTTGGACCTCTGCTTTGGAATAATTATATACGCACAGTGCCGTTGTGATAATGTTTAACTGACTTTTCTGTTAAATTACTGTATGGAAAAGGGAAGGGGAAAAAAAGGAACCTGAAAAAACTGAACAAAATTTAAAGTCCAATTAAAAAAAAAAAATAATAAATATATGAAAAGAGGGGAAAAAAGTAATTACCACAATGATGTGAAACCAAGAAGGATACAGTAAATGAACATTAAGCTGAATATGCCTTTTGACAAGGTTTGCTGAAGTTTTTAAAAAAAAACTAAAAAAAAAAAAAAAATAGAACTGGTGGAGAACTATAGGCCCATTTCATTGATCAACAATGACCTCAAAATACTGACCAAAATTTTAGCAAACAGAATAGGATCCTTTATTAACTGCTATATATACAAAGACCAAGTTGGATTTATCCCAGGACGTCAAGGCCCAGATCAAGTGTGACGGGCGATAGACATAATCTCAGTCCTTCAATCATTGTGGGACAGGGATCTCCCTCAGGAGGGGCTTCTACTGTCGTTGGACCTTCAGAAGGCCTTCGACTCTCTCTCTTGGCCTTATTTATTTGCAGTCTTTAGACGTTGGGGCTTCGGAGAGAACTTTCTGGGAGTTTTGAGATCCTTGTACCACAACCCTGAGGCAAAGATTAGATTGCAGGGCTATTATTCGGTCCCTATCAAAATCTCTAAGGGCACCAGACAAGGTTGCCCTCTATCTATGATATTCGCCTTGGCAATAGAGACCCTAGAAATAGCAGTCAGGACTGATCCGAATATCAGGGGTGTGCAGTGTGGCCAAACCAACCACAAATGTGCACTATTCGCAGATGATATACTATTATTTATCACCTCACCAATCACCTCATTGCCTAACTTATGTAAATTACTAGATTCATTTGCGGCTGTGAACCTGGCCAAATCCCAAGCTCTAAATGTCTCCCTACCCCAATCTGTGGTTGAGCATCTGAAACCTGCTTTAAAATTTAAATGGAATGAATCTTCAATCCGTTATCTAGGTATAAATCTCACCCCCAAGATTCAACTACTATATCAGGCGAATTTCCCCCCCATGTTCCACAAACTCGAATCTGACCTCAAAACTTGGTCCTCATTTCAACTATCGTGGCTTGATAGAATCAATTCCATCAAGATGACCCTACTACCCAGGCTCCTCTACCTCTTCAGATCACTTCCCATAGCGATTAAAAAAGATCACCTCAGAGCATTCCAAAAGAAAATCATCAAATTCATTTGGGGGAAAAAGGGTCTTAGGATTGCCCAACGGGTCCTATTTAGCCCCAAAAAACAAGGGGGCCTTGGACTACCCAACCTCCTATGGTATTATAAAGCTGCTAGATTAGCGCAGCTATTCTTGGTGTACTCTATATATGAAAAACCAGATTGGATTCAAATGGAAAGACAAGCAGTCCCAGAATATACCATAGACTATCTCATGTGGTGCCCCCGAAAAGCTAGACCTTCCATAATGTCTCCCACTCTCTCCCATTCACTAACGTTATGGCACGAACTAAGCCAAATACCCTCTCTAACCTCTGATATCCACCCTTTGGCGCACATTTTTCGCAACCCAAAATTCCCTCTAGGCATCAATATCAAATCTTTCCAATGGTGGTTGGACAAGGGGATGTACCGTATTGGACACTACTTCTCGAGGACAGGACTTCTGTCTCTGACACACTGCATAAATAAACTTGATCTGCCAGTTTCAGAGAGATTTCGGTTTCATCAAATCTCTAACTTCCTCTCTTCCATCTGGAAGAACAAATCCCTACCCCTTGAATTCACAAATAGGGATGAGCCGAACACCCCCCGGTTCGGTTCGCACCAGAACCCGCGAACGGACCGCAAGTTCGCACGAACGTTAGAACCCCATTGACGTCTATGGGACTCGAACGTTCGAAATCAAAAGTGCTCATTTTAAAGGCTAATTTGCATGGTATTGTCCTAAAAAGGGTTTGGGGACCCGGGTCCTACCCCAGGGGACATGTATCAATGCAAAAAAAACTTTTAAAAACGGCCGTTTTTTCGGGAGCAGTGATTTTAATGATGCTTAAAGTAAAAAAAAAAAAGTGAAATATTCCTTTAAATATCGTACCTGGGGGGTGTCTATAGTATGCCTGTAAAGTGACGCGTGTTTCCCATGTTTAGAACAGTCCCTGCACCAAATGTCATTTTTAAAGGAAAAAATCTCATTTAAAACTGCTTGCGGGTTTAATGTCATGTCGGGTCCTGGCAATATGGATGAAAATCAGTGAGACAAACGGCATGGGTACCCCCCAGTCCATTACCAGGCCCTTTGGGTCTTGTATGGATATTAAGGGGAACCCCGCACCCAAATTAAAATAAGGAAAGGTGTGGGGCCACCAGGCCCTATATACTCTGAACAGCAGTATACAGGCGGTGCAAACAAGACAGGGACTGTAGGTTTGTTGTTAAGTAGAATCTCTTTGTAATTTTGAACATTTTTAATGTGTTTAGCTCCAGCCAAAAAATCTTTTCTAAGCTTTTTGGAAAACATAGGGAAGGGTTATCACCCCTGTGACATTTGTTTTGCGTCTTTCCTCCTCTTCAGAAGATTTCACCTCACTTTTTTGTCCCAATGAAAAATGTTTTTTGAAAATTTGGGTTTTTTTGTGGAACAAGGATTGGAAAGCATCAGTGGAAAGGAGAAATTGTTTTCCCATATTAACTCTTACATGAGAGAATTTCCCTTCCTATGGGTAGATTTCATCTCACTTCCTGTTGTCTCCTTCCGTTTGCAAGTAGGAGTCGTTTGTAAGTTAGATGTTTGAAAGTAGGGTCCTGCCCTATATACTCAGCAGAAATTTGGGCCTTAGGTGTTGCTGTGGCCAAAACACTGTAAGCCCTCACAGGGCCCTGCTGTGAAATATTAGATCAAGAATTGTAATTACATGCCCCTGTTGAACAGGAGCTGAAAAATTAGGCCTTAGGCACTGGTGCTGGTGCCACAACACTGCAACCCCTCACAGACACTCTAGTTGGAACGCAGGAACGAGCACTGCTGCAAAGTATTGCATCAAAAATTGTAATTACACGCCCCTGTTAGACAGGGGCAGAAAAATTGGGCCTTAGGCACTGGTGCTGGTGCCACAACACTGCAACCCCTCACAGACACTCTAGTTGGAACGCAGGAACGAGCACTGCTGCAAAGTATTGCATCAAAAATTGTAATTACACGCCCCTGTTAGACAGGGGCAGAAAAATTGGGCCTTAGGCACTGGTGCTGGTGCCACAACACTGCAACCCCTCACAGACACTCTAGTTGGAACGCAGGAACGAGCACTGCTGCAAAGTATTGCATCAAAAATTGTAATTACACGCCCCTGTTAGACAGGGGCAGAAAAATTGGGCCTTAGGCACTGGTGCTGGTGCCACAACACTGCAACCCCTCACAGACACTCTAGTTGGAACGCAGGAACGAGCACTGCTGCAAAGTATTGCATCAAAAATTGTAATTACACGCCCCTGTTAGACAGGGGCAGAAAAATTGGGCCTTAGGCACTGGTGCTGGTGCCACAACACTGCAACCCCTCACAGACACTCTAGTTGGAATGCAGGAACGAGCCGTGCTGCAAAGTATTACATCAAAAATTGTAATTACACGCCCCTGTTATACAGGGGCTGAAAAATTGTGCCTTAGGCACTGGTGGTGGCGCCCAGAACCAAAAATGTTCTTACAAGCTATCAGCGTGATGATTGAGGAGGAAGAGGATAATTACTCAGGGATAATCACTCAGCATCAACATAGGCAGTCTTTGAAGGGATCTGAAAAAAATTATTCAGTTACATCAGCATCAGGTGCTTGGTAGCTGGTGGTGATCCAAGACTGATTCATTTTTATGAAGGTCAGCCGATCGACCGAGTCAGTGGACAGACGCACCCTGTGATCGGTTACCACGCCTCCAGCAGCACTGAATGTACGTTCCGAAAGAACGCTGGATGCAGGACAGGCCAGTAGCTCAATTGCATACTGTGCAAGCTCTGGCCAGTGATCCATCCTCAAGACCCAGTAACCCAGAGGATTTTCGGTGGGAAAGGTGTCCAAGTCTGATCTTGCCCCTAGGTATTCCTGCACCATGTAAAACAGACGCTGGCGATGGTTGCTGGAACCGATCATACCTTGGGGCTGCGGACCAAAAAATTGTCTGAACGCATCGGTCAGACGGCCACCTTCTCCACCGCTCCTTCTTTGACTGACCGAAGCCTCAGCAACACGTTGTCCAGAAACAGGAGTTTGTAACCTCCCAGTCTCTGGGAACGCGTTGCACAGACCTTTCTGCAAGGCCTCCCGAAGATGTTTCATCCTCTGCTCCCTCTGCGATGGCAAGATAAGGTCCGCAACCTTACCCTTGTAACGTGGATCAAGGAGGGTTGCCAGCCAGTATTGGTCCTTCTCCTTGATACCACGAATACGAGGATCCTTACGCAGGCTTTGCAGGATCAGGGAGGCCATGCAGCGTAGGTTTGCTGAGGCATTCGGTCCGGAGTCCTCTGGGTCACTAAGGACAACAACGTCCGCAGCCACCTCCTCCCAGCCACGTACAAGTCCATGTGTTCCTTGGGACTGATCCCTTAAAGACTGCTGATGCTGAGTGCCAGGCTCCACCTCCATACTGACACAATCTTCCTCCTCCTCCTCCTCCTCCTCCTCGTCCTCTTCCTGTGTGATCGGCGGGCACGCAGGAACACTGTCTGGATAAAGGGGGCCTTGAGAGCTAAGGAAGTCCTCCTCTTCCTGCCTCTGTTCTGCCTCAAGTGCCCTGTCCATTATTCCACGCAGCGTGTGCTCCAACAGGTGGACAAGGGGGACAGTGTCACTGATGCATGCACTGTCAGTGCTCACCATCCTCGTGGCCTCCTCGAATGGTGACAGGACAGTGCATGCATCCCTGATCATGGCCCACTGGCGTGGGGAAAAAAAACCAAGGTCCCCTGACCCTGTCCTGGTGCCATAGTCGCACAGGTACTCATTGATGGCCCTCTGCTGCGTGTGCAGCCGCTGCAGCATGGCCAACGTCGAGTTCCACCTGGTGGGCATGTCACAGATTAGGCGGTTCTTGGGCAGGTTAAACTCCTTTTGGAGGTCCGTCAGCCGAGCACTGGCATTATATGACCGGCGGAAATGCACACAGACTTTCCTGGCCTGCCTCAGGACATCCTGTAAGCCCGGGTACCTGCCCAAGAACCGCTGCACCACCAAGTTAAGGACGTGAGCCAAACAGGGCACATGGGTCAGTTGTCCCTGTCGGAGGGCAGAGAGGAGGTTGGTGCCATTGTCGCAAACCACCATTCCTGCCTTAAGTTGGCGTGGCGTCAACCACCTCTGAACCTGCCCCTGCAGAGCTGACAGAACCTCTGCCCCAGTGTGGCTCCTGTCCCCCAAGCACACCAGCTCAAGCACCGCATGGCATCTTTTGGCCTGCGTACTTGCGTAGCCCCTTGAACGCCTACGGAGCACCGCTGGTTCCGAGGAAGAGGCCATGGAGGAAGAAGAAGAGGAGGGGGTGGAGGAGAGAGGTGTGTCACAATCAGCATTTTGGAGGCGTGGTGGCGGAACAACCTCCAACACTACTGCACCTTGTCCTGCATCCTTCCCAGCTGCCAGCAGAGTCACCCAATGCGCCGTGAAACTTAAGTAACGTCCCTGTCCATGCCTGCTGGACCATGAGTCAGCGGTAATATGCACCTTACCGCTGACCGCCCTGTCCAGCGAGGCATGGACATTGCCTTCCACATGCCGGTAGAGAGCCGGAATCGCCTTCCGTGAGAAAAAGTGGCGTTTGGGTACCTGCCACTGAGGAACCGCACATTCCACAAACTCACGGAAGGGGGCAGAGTCTACCAACTGAAAAGGCAGCAGTTGAAGTGCTAGCAATTTTGCCAAGCTAGCATTCAACCGCTGGGCATGTGGATGGCTGGGAGCAAACTTCTTTTGGCGGTGCAGCAGCTGGGGCAGGGAAATTTGCCTGGTACAATCTGACGTCGGTGTACCAAAAGCAGATTGCCCACAAGTACTTGGCTGTGACACACCTAATTCTACACCTTCATTCCTCTCACTGCAGGTCTCAGAGAGGACTGAAGGTCTAGTGGGGTTGGAAATCTCAGCTGATGAGGAGCAAGGAGAGATCCTCTTTGTTCTTTGGTGTGGGTCTTTCAGATACGCTTGCCAACGAACTGCATGGCAGGTCAACATATGTCTGGTCAAGCATGTGGTACCCAAGCGGGAGATGTTTTGGCCACGCGAGATACGCTTGAGACATATGTTGCAAATAGCAGCGGTGCGATCTGATGCACTCGTCTCAAAAAAGGCCCACACCAAAGAACTTTTTGAATAACGCGCAGAGACTGCAGCGCCCTGCACATGTGGAGCTTTGGGGTGTGATGCAGTCAATGTGCTGCCCTTAGGCTGGCCCCTGGAGGGCATCCTGCCTCGTTGGTGATGTGCCGCCTCCTCCTCCTCCTCCTCCTCCTCTCTCCTATCAGGCACCCACGTTGAGTCAGTGACCTCATCATCCCCTCCCTCCTCATCACTGGAGCAAACCTGGCAGTATGCTGCAGCAGGGGGAGCATGACTGCCAGATTGCTGTCCTTCTTGGGCACCCCCTCTGTCCGTGCTCATGTTACTGCCTTCATCGAGCTCAGTATCATCATCAGAGCCTTCCAAACGCTGGGCATCCTCCTGGAGCATGTACCCAACACTGTGGTCAAACAGTTCGAGGGAATCCTCATGAGGACATGGTGGAGCTAGGGAAGGAGTCACTGATGACATTGAGCTGAGGGAAGAGGCCGCTGCTTTGCCAGACAAAGCACCCTGGGCATGGGTGAGAGAGGATGAGGAGGATGAGGACGGCTTGGTCATCCACTCGACCAAGTCTTCCGCATGTTGCGGCTCAACACGGCCAGCTGCCGAAAAAAAGGCCAAGCGTGTCCCATGGCCACGTGCTGATGAGGATGCACCGTCTCCACGACCAGCACTAGACACAGAGCCTGCTTGCCCTCTCTTATTGGCTTGTGACTGTCTGCCTCTCCTTCTTGGCCTTCCAGACATACTAATGGCCTGTAGCTGCACTAAGCTGGGATAGAACACCTGTAATTTTCTTCAGGTAGCTTTATATACTGTAACCAGACAAGCCTGCCTGTCAGTAGGAAGATAACAGGAACGGATCTAGCTGAACACTGTGAGCAGGACGCACTGCACTGAATGTAAATAGCAGGAACGGATCTAGCTGAACACTGTGAGCAGGACGCACTGCACTGAATGTAAATAGCAGGAACGGATCTAGCTGAACACTGTGAGCAGGACGCACTGCACTGAATGTAAATAGCAGGAACGGATCTAGCTGAACACTGTGAGCAGGACGCACTGCACTGAATGTAAATAGCAGGAACGGATCTAGCTGAACACTGTGAGCAGGACGCACTGCACTGAATGTAAATAGCAGGAACGGATCTAGCTGAACACTGTGAGCAGGACGCACTGCACTGAATGTAAATAGCAGGAACGGATCTAGCTGAACACTGTGAGCAGGACGCACTGCACTGAATGTAAATAGCAGGAACGGATCTAGCTGAACACTGTGAGCAGGACGCACTGCACTGAATGTAAATAGCAGGAACGGATCTAGCTGAACACTGTGAGCAGGACGCACTGCACTGAATGTAAATAGCAGGAACGGATCTAGCTGAACACTGTGAGCAGGACGCACTGCACTGAATGTAAATAGCAGGAACGGATCTAGCTGAACACTGTGAGCAGGACGCACTGCACTGAATGTAAATAGCAGGAACGGATCTAGCTGAACACTGTGAGCAGGACGCACTGCACTGAATGTAAATAGCAGGAACGGATCTAGCTGAACACTGTGAGCAGGACGCACTGCACTGAATGTAAATAGCAGGAACGGATCTAGCTGAACACTGTGAGCAGGACGCACTGCACTGAATGTAAATAGCAGGAACGGATCTAGCTGAACACTGTGAGCAGGACGCACTGCACTGAATGTAAATAGCAGGAACGGATCTAGCTGAACACTGTGAGCAGGACGCACTGCACTGAATGTAAATAGCAGGAACGGATCTAGCTGAACACTGTGAGCAGGACGCACTGCACTGAATGTAAATAGCAGGAACGGATCTAGCTGAACACTGTGAGCAGGACGCACTGCACTGAATGTAAATAGCAGGAACGGATCTAGCTGAACACTGTGAGCAGGACGCACTGCACTGAATGTAAATAGCAGGAACAGATCTAGCTGAACACTGTGAGCAGGACGCACTGCACTGAATGTAAATAGCAGGAACGGATCTAGCTGAACACTGTGAGCAGGACGCACTGCACTGAATGTAAATAGCAGGAACGGATCTAGCTGAACACTGTGAGCAGGACGCACTGCACTGAATGTAAATAGCAGGAACGGATCTAGCTGAACACTGTGAGCAGGACGCACTGCACTGAATGTAAATAGCAGGAACGGATCTAGCTGAACACTGTGAGCAGGACGCACTGCACTGAATGTAAATAGCAGGAACGGATCTAGCTGAACACTGTGAGCAGGACGCACTGCACTGAATGTAAATAGCAGGAACGGATCTAGCTGAACACTGTGAGCAGGACGCACTGCACTGAATGTAAATAGCAGGAACGGATCTAGCTGAACACTGTGAGCAGGACGCACTGCACTGAATGTAAATAGCAGGAACGGATCTAGCTGAACACTGTGAGCAGGACGCACTGCACTGAATGTAAATAGCAGGAACGGATCTAGCTGAACACTGTGAGCAGGACGCACTGCACTGAATGTAAATAGCAGGAACGGATCTAGCTGAACACTGTGAGCAGGACGCACTGCACTGAATGTAAATAGCAGGAACGGATCTAGCTGAACACTGTGAGCAGGACGCACTGCACTGAATGTAAATAGCAGGAACGGATCTAGCTGAACACTGTGAGCAGGACGCACTGCACTGAATGTAAATAGCAGGAACGGATCTAGCTGAACACTGTGAGCAGGACGCACTGCACTGAATGTAAATAGCAGGAACGGATCTAGCTGAACACTGTGAGCAGGACGCACTGCACTGAATGTAAATAGCAGGAACGGATCTAGCTGAACACTGTGAGCAGGACGCACTGCACTGAATGTAAATAGCAGGAACGGATCTAGCTGAACACTGTGAGCAGGACGCACTGCACTGAATGTAAATAGCAGGAACGGATCTAGCTGAACACTGTGAGCAGGACACACTGCACTAAATAGTCTAGATAGAAGATAACAGGAACGGATCTAGCTAAACTGAATACAGTGTATATATATATATGCAACACCTGGGATGCATATATATACACAATACACTGTAAGTGCAGCTAACTGACTGACTGTTCTGCCTAATCTATCTAACTCAAATCAAATGACACTGTCTCTCTCTCTCTCTATCTCTCAGCACACCGGAACACACACTACACAGGGCCGCCGTGCAGGCGGCCTTATATAGTGTGGGGTGTGTACTAAATCCCCTGAGCCATAATTGGCCAAAGCCACCCTGGCTTTGGCCAATTACAGCTCTCTCTACTGACGGCGCTGTGATTGGCCAAGCATGCGGGTCATAGTGCATGCTTGGCCAATCATCAGCCAGCAATGCACTGCGATGCCGCAGTGAATTATGGGCCGTGACGCGCCACACGAATTTGGCGCGAACGGCCCATATCGTTCGCAATTCGACGGACGGTCGAACAGCCGATGTTCGAGTCGAACATGGGTTCGACTCGAACACGAAGCTCATCCCTATTCACAAACTATGAACGCTGGTGTGGACAGGCGGCGGAGCAGAGGGGGGATCTCAATAATATATCCAGCGCTTTCCAAACCCTCTTCCTGGTTTCCATTTATGGATGCATGGGAGAGTGATCTACAATAGGGATGAGCTTCTAGTTCGAGTCGAACTCATGTTCCACTTGATTATTGGCTGTTCGCCCGTTCGCCGAACAGCGAATAATTTGGGGTGTTCACGGCAAATTCAAAAGCCGCGGAACACCCTTTAAAAGTCTAGGGGAGAAATCAAAAGTGCTAATTTTAAATGCTTATATGCAAGTTATTGTCATAAAAAGTGTTTGGGGACCTGGGTCCTGCCCCAGGGGACAAGGATCAATGCAAAAAAAGTTTTAAAAACTGCCATTTTTTCGGGAGCAGTGATTTTAATAATGCTTAAAGTGAAACAATAAAAGTGTAATATCCCTTTAAATTTCATACCTGGGGGGTGTCTATAGTATGCCTGTAAAGGGGCGCATGTTTTCCGTGTTTAGAACACTCTCACAGCAAAATGACATTTCAAAGGAAAAAAAGTCATTTAAAACTACTCGCGGCTATTTATGAATTGCCGGTCCGACAATACACATAAAAGTTCATTGATAAAAACGGCATGGGAATTCCCCACAGGGAAACCCTGAACCACAATTTAAAAAAAAATTACGTGGGGATCCCCCTAAATTCCATACTAGGCCAATCAGGTCTGGTGTGGATATTAAGGGGAACCCTTGCCAAATTTTTTTTGTAAAAATGGCGTGGGGTCCCCCTCAAAATCTATACCAGACCCTTCAGGTCTGGTATGGATTGTAAGGGGAACCCCGCGCCAAAATAAAAAAAAATGGCGTGGGGTCCCCATAAAAATCCATACCAGACCCTTATCCGAGCACGCAACGTGGCAGGCTGCAGGAAAAGAAGGGGGGATGAGAGAGCGTCCCCCCTCCTGAACCATACGAGGCCACATGCCCTCAACATTGGAAGGGGGCTTTGGGGTAGCCCCCAAAACACCTTGTCCCCATGTTGATGGGGACAAGGGCCTCATCCCCACAACCCTTGCCCGGTGGTTGTGGGGGTCTGCGGGCAGGGGGCTTATCGGAATCTGGAAGCCCCCTTTAACAAGGGGACCCCCAGATCCCGGCCCTCCCCCTGTGTAAAATGGTAAGGGGGTACAAAAGTACCCCTACCATTTCACAAAAAAACTGTCAAAAATGTTAAAAATGACAAGAGACAGTTTTTGACAATTCCTTTATTTAAATGCTTCTTCTTTCTTCTTTCTTCTATCTTCTATCTTCTATCTTCTCTCTTCCTTCGGTTTCTTCCTCCATCTTCTTCTTCTTCTGGTTCTTCTGGTTCTTCCTCCGGTGTTGTCGTCCTGCATCTTCATCCGCGGTGTCTTCTTATCTTCTTCTCCTCGGGCCGTTCCACATCCATGATGGCATGGAGGGAGACTCCCGCTGTGTGATGCTTCTTCTGATGGTTCTTAACCACTTCAATACCAGGCACTTATGCACCTTCCCGCCCAGACCAATTTTCAGCTTTCAGCGCTCTCACACTTTGAATGACAATTACTCAGTCATGCTACACTGTATCCAAACAAAATGTTTATCATTTTCTTCTCACAAATAGAGCTTTCTTTTGGTGGTATTTAATCACCACTGGGTTTTTCATTTTTTGCGATATAAGCAAAAAAACAGCGAAAATTTTGAAAAAAAATTCCTTTTTTTTAGTTTCTATTGTAAAATTTTGCAAACAAGTCATTTTTCTTCATAAATTTGTGCCAAAATTTATACTGCTACATATCTGTGGTAAAAATAACCCAAATTAATGTATATTATTTGGTCTTTGTGAAAGTTATAGAGTCTACAAACTATGGTGCCAATCACTGAAAATTGATCACAACTGATGCACTATCTCACCTGAAGGCCTATCTCATTTATTGAGACACTAAAAGCCAGGAAAGTACAAATACCCCCCAAATGACCCCTTTTTGGAAAGTAGACAGTCCAATGTATTTACTAGGAGGCATGGTGAGTTTTTTGAAGCTGTGATTTTTTTCCCACAATTCTTGGGAAAATTAATTTTTTTTTTTTTTTTTTTTTTACACAAACTGGTCATATTAACAGGTTATTTCTCTCACACAGCATATGCATAATTGCAACTACACCCCAAAATACATTCTGCTACTCCTCCTGAGTATAGCGATACCACATGTGTGAGACTTTTACACAGCCTGGCCACATACAAAGGGCCAACACTGAAGTAGCACTTTCAGGCGTTCTACAAGCATAAATTGCACATATCCTTTCTCAACCACCTATTACAATTTTGAAGGCGCTGGAGCACCAGGACAATTGAATTGTCCACAAAATGACCCCATTTTGGAAAGAACACACCACAACGTATAATCTATGAGGCATAATGAGTCTTTTGAACGGTTCATTTTTTTCCAGAAGTTTTTGGAAAACGTGGAAAAAAAATGAAAATGCATTTTTTTTACACAAAGTTGTCCATTTATAAGATATTTCTAACACATAGCATGTACATAGCAAAAATGACACCCCAAAATGCATTCCTCTACTCCTCCTGAGTATGGCTATACCACATGTGTGAGGCTTTTACACAGCCTGGCCACATACAAAGGCCCAACATTGAAGTAGCACTTTCATGCGTTTTACAAGCATAAATTGCACATATCCTTTCTCAACCACCTATTACAGTTTTGAAGGCCCTGGAGCACCAGAACAATGGAATTATCCACAAAATGACCCTATTTTGGAAAGCACACACCCCAACCTATAATCTGTGAGGCATAATGAGTCTTTTGAACGGTTCATTTTTTTCCAGAAGGTTTTGAAATAAGTGGGAAAAAAATGAAAATGCATTTTTTTTTTACACAAAGTTGTCCCTTTATAAGATATTTATAACGCATAGCATGTACATAGCAAAAATGACACCCCAAAATACATTCTGCTACTCCTTCTGAGTATGGCGATACCACATGTTTGAGACTTTTACACAGCCTGGCCACATACAGAGGCCCAAAATCCAAGTAGCACCTCCAGGCATTCTAGCAGCATTAATTACACATATCATTTTCTGACTACCGATCACATTTTTGAAGGCCCTTCATATTTCTAACACATAGCAGGTACATACCAAATAACAAAAGATTACCTGTGGTTTTAGAAGTGCAGTGGTCCACAGAGGAGAGCATCGGTCCAGGCAGCAGGCAGGAATGAGGTCAGCGACAGCAAAAGCAATCATCCAGGCAGCAGGCAGGAATACTGTCCATAGTTCATACAGGCAGAGATACTGTCAGCACAGCCACAGCACAGCCAGAGCACAGCCAAAGCACAGCCAGAGCACAGCCAAAGCACAGGTCCAGGTAGCAGGCAGAGGTGTCCCGGCAGAAATACTGTCCAAAGTCAGTAGAGGCAGCAGGCAGATATATGGTCAACACAGCCAAAGTATTGGTCCAAACAGCAGGAAGAAACATGGTCCATAATGTCATGGGTCTTTCCAGGCAGCAATATGGTCAGCACAGCCAAAGTATTGGTCCAGGCAGCAGAAAGAACCCTCAAGCTTAGGGCCAGGGGGACAGGGGTAGAGGCTTCTCCCACCCAAATCGCTTTGAAGCCTCCGGGCAACCAGACCCTGTTCTGGGAGCACAGAAAATGAAAAACTGGTTTTCTCTACTCAGAACGCTATTCTGAAGCCCCTCACATATGTGAGACCCCTGTGTACTAAAGTAGATGGCCAAAAGATCAGTCCAAGTGGCAGGCAAAAACATGGTCGATTAACAGACCAAGGTCGGTACACGTGGAAATCAGAAACGTGGTTTAAATCGGCAGGCAGAGGCAATCGTCGGTAAACAGGCTGAGGGTGGTACACGTGCAAGTCAGAAACGTGGTTTAAATCGGCAGGCAGAGGCATCGTCGGTAAACAGGCTGAGGTTGGTACACGTGCAAGTCAGAAACGTGCAGAAACGGCAAGCAAAGACATCGTCGGTAAACAGGCCAGGGTCAGTTAATTAACATGGTAGCAGGCAAATGGGGAAATGGCAGTCTGGTAATAATACAGGGAACTAATATTGGATGAATGTATGATAATTTTTGAAGCAATCTCCGATGCACAGGCCAGGTTGGGAGGGACATTGGGGACAATAATAGCTGGAATCTCTTCGTACGCCTCCTCTGCTGCATACACGGCATTTCTTTTGGCGTCTTCTTCCAGATTCTGTGGGGGGAATGCTATAGGGAAGGTGTTGCTCGTGAAGTCTACTCACAGCATCTGAGCGAATGCTTCCTGGGGCGGGACCTTGTTGGTAAATGAGGGCAGTGACGATCAATTCAAAATACTTGAGGTAGGTGACTTGTTATTTTTGAGTTGCTTTTTGGTAGCAGACAAACGAATTAAAAAGGGCCATGTGAAAAAGGTCAAAGGCAACTTTCTTGTACCAGTAACGGGACTTTCTGTTTGATAAGTAGGGCTGTAGCATCTGATCGTTTAAATCCACCCCCCCATATACATATTGTAGTCGTGGACACATTTGGGCTTTACAATGGGGCCGCGTCTTCTTTGGATCTCCACCACGGTGTCATTGTGGATGGTAGAGAGCATGTGGACATCTTTCTTGTCCCTCCACTTCATGGCCAACACCTCCTCGTTCCTCATGAATGCCGATTCTCCCTTTCTTAATTTTTTTGCCAACAGATTTTGTGGGAATCCCTTACGTTTTTTTTTAAGGTACCACAGGCCGGGGTTTTTTTACTATAAAGGTGACGAAAAAGGAGCAGGCTGGTATAGTAGTTGTCGACATATAAATGGTATCCTTTGTCGAATAGGGGATATGCCAGCTCCCAGACAATTTTCCCACTGGTTCCAATATATGTGGGGCAATCATGGGGCTGGAGCTGGGAATCTTTGCCTTCGTAGATCCGGAATGTGAAGACATGACCCAAGAGAAAATGGCTAGTTCCATTCTGGACACCACCAAACCATTCCAAGAAACATGGGAACCCTGGGCCAGATATGTAGGTATCTCACTCATCCCTGGAACCTAAAATACAAGCAGTAAGAGCTATCACTGGACTCTGGCTTCACTCCCCCCACTTCTTCCTTTCTCCTGTTTCTCTTCTCTCTTTCTTCAATGTGAAATGATTGATGACAAAATCCACGTTTGATTTTAGTTGTCTTTTACCTGTCACTGACATCTAAATAGCAGTCAGTGGAGGAGTGCCATAGGTTGAGTACCTAGAAAATCACTAAATTTCCACCAGTAATAAATTTGCGCTTACTCCAAATAATCGAAAAGTAATAAGCTGCTAACACCGCAACTAGAATAATTGCCCAACAGATAAATAATATACAAAAAAGTGTAGCGCTAAGTGGGCCAGGCGCCTTAAAACTATTAGGTTAAAAGACCTTTGCCTTATATATAATACATATAAATGTTTCACACTTAGAAAACTCAAAATGGAAGCAAAAGCGATTAAAATGAACAATCAGTGAGCTTAAAAAATGGGTTACCACCCAAAGGCAAAGTGAGGAGCACCTTCACCAGTGCCAACATAAAGTCTTTAAGGATGATGGTGTGTAGTCAATCACAAAAGTCCCACATCACTGTAATGAATAATGCATATATGGACCAACTTAAAAAGTCACACCCCAGTGTCTTCACAAACAAGCAGTGCACTCAGATGGTACAGATGGGGGCTTACCGGAGGGTTTGAACCCAAAACAGCGTATGCTGTGAGGGTCAAACCGGCTTTTATTGCTCCCTGGCAATGGTGAGAAGACCTTGGTAGCCTGAAGACCTTGAGGGGGGGTTCACTGAGGGCATATCTTCTCCAAACATAATAATGGATCTCACCGCGTATGGTTCATAAAGGGTACAGAAAGGACTACATAGTGTAATACCGTAGAAACCGTGTTTATTAAAATTAAAGAAATACACTTACATGATGTAGATGATAAAAAAGCGCTTGTAACATAAAAGGGCGGCAGTGGAGTCCTCCCGACGCGTTTCGTCTGAGTAGACTTCGTCCTGGAGTACCCTCCACTGCAGCCCGACTCCTTAATATAGGCACTGTGTTCATCCTGATGTGACTCCAGCCCGTTCAATTACAAAAATCTGCACTTCCGGGTTGTCCAAGATGGCGGACCCGCGTGCGTTCCAGGCCTCGTCTTGGTGGGTGTATTATGCGTTCCACCAACCAAAACGAAGGCCAAATGTTCCCCATGTATTAATTGTTTAAGAGCCATTAACATATTAAGAGAGAATATTTGAAGAAAATCCTACGTTTACAATGGAATACTTGCTTCCATATACAATTCATAAGTATTAATTCGTCTGCCCCACTATGTGACGACAGGTCTACATTAATCACGTGACGTGACGCTGTGGCGTCACGGCGCGGAAGCGGAAATACTCCTGTGGAACTCATCGCTTGCGTTCCACTGGTGGTTAGCCCGAAGATCCCAGATCTGAGCTAATCTCGCGATGTGACGCTGTGACGTCACGGCGCGAACGCCGAACTTCTCATGTAAATCCCACTCCAAGGTGGTGTATATTTGTCGATAATGACAAACTGCGATCCCTCTGGATTCCCACCATGGAATTCCTTGTAGTGTCTCGGGACCGTGTGTTTGGGGTCTCTGCTTTTAATAAGGGCGATGTGTTCCCCCACCCTAATCGAAAATGTCCTAGTAGTGCGGCCTATATACTGTTTAAGGCAGGGGCAAGTAATGAGATATACTACATATCTCGTGCTGCATGTACAGAATGGTTTTATGGTGTATCTTTTTCCTGTCATTGTGGAGGCAAACTCGGTAACTTTGCGTGTTCTAACGGCATTGTGCTGGCATACCGTACATTTCCTACATGGAAAAAAGCCTGTCCAGTCGTGAAAGAAAGAGGGGCGGGTGGGGGGATTTATAATGTTAGGGGCTATCCGTCCTTTTAAGGAGGGTACACCTCTAAAGATAACATTAGCTTCTTCTGGGATAAGTGGACCCAGAATGCTGTCTTGCTTTAGGACGCCCCAATGTTTCCTCATGATGTTTTTAATTTGTCTATACTGTGTTGAAAAAGTAGTTAACATAGCCCACCTAAACTTCCCGTCCGGCTCTCTTTTGGGTTTGATTTCCAGTAGGGATTTCCTATCAATGTTGATCGCTTTTTGGATCTCTTGGTCTAGGCCATCCATGTCATAACCCTTATCCACAAACCTAGATTTTAAAATTCTGGCCTGTTCAAGAAATACCTCCGTTTCAGTGCAATTCCGTCGGAGCCTCAAAAACTGGCTCCGAGGGACTGCATTAAGCCATGAGACATGATGACAGCTGTCAACAGGAATGAACCCGTTGCGGTCTGTGGGTTTAAAATAGGTGCTGAATCTGAATTCTTTATTGATAATCTCTATCTGTAGGTCCAAAAAGTGAATTTTAGTTTCGCTGGCTTCATAGGACAGGGATATACCTCTGTCGTTGGCGTTCAAACCCACGAAAAATTCGTCAAGTGTTTCCATGGTGCCATTCCATAGGAGAAGGATGTCATCTATGTACCTGGTCCACAAGACCAGAGAACTGGTTTCATGGACATAGACGACATCCTCCTCCCACTTCGCCATAAACAGGTTCGCGAGACTAGGCACGAACTTCGCCCCCATAGCGACTCCCCGTTGTTGGAGGTAAAAATTATGGTTAAACCAAAAGTAATTGTGTTTTGCCGCGAACTCTAGTAACTCAACAAGATAATCGCATTGAAAAGCAGCCAGAGAGTGTTCCTGAGACAAAAAGTGTTTAATGGCATCAATGCCCTTATCGTGTGGTATGCACGTGTACAATGATGCCACGTCCGCCGTAGCCATGATGTAACCCTCCTGTAAAGTGATGTTTTCAAGGAGTCTAATTGTAGAGCTGGTGTCTTTCAAATATGAAGGTGTTTTCTTTACTAGAGGCTGTAGGAAAAAATCTATATATTTGCCTACTCTGGCAGTAATGGAATTTATACCAATTACAATTGGTCTGCCGGGGGGGGCAAACTGGATCCTTATGGACTTTCGGCAGATAGTATATAGTGGGGATTCGAGGTGCTGTGGGAATCAGAAAGTCTCTCTCTCTTTTGTTCAGGATCCTTGATTCATAGCCTTTTGAAACAAGCTGATGTAATTTCTGTTTATAATTGTGTGTAGGATTGTTAGGTAACAACCGATAAGTCCCTGGTTCGTTCAAAATACGATGCATTTCTGCTTCGTATTGGCTCTTGTCCAAAATCACTATGCCCCCCCCTTTGTCTGCTGGGCGGACCACCAAATCTTTGCGTGCACACAAAGATTCTAAACCACCTTTTAACAGTGGAGGATGGTGAGTACGTTTAATTGGTAATCTGGCTAAATCGTGTAGGACAAGGTCCCTAAAGATTTTTACAGCGGGCGCTGTAGGGACCGGGGGGGAGAAAAGGGAAGGATTAGATAAACCAGAATGAACGGTTCCTGATGTGGCTGCTGGGTAATCAGTACGTACTGGATTAGATACCAAATATCTCTGTATATTGACCTTACGGATGTATTTGTGAACATCCATGAACGTGTGGAACTTATCAAGTTTTTTAGGGGGGGCGTATTTGAGACCTTTATCTAGTAAGGATAGTTCTGCTTCCGTGAGGGTTTGAGAACTTAGGTTATAGACACCTTGGCCTTTTATAGTCTTTGTCTTTTTTCTTCTTTGTACTCTCCTCCCCCCTCTACACCCTCTCTTTGATCTGGGCCTCGTTTTCTCGAGTGTGGAGCCTCGCGAAAAAACTGATTCCCATGTGTGTAGGGGTTATGCATATATGGAGATTGGTCATAGTCATCTCTTCTACGTTCAGGGCTATAGATCTCCCTAAGAGGTGAGAACCTATTATGGGTGCGTATAGGGGAGGAGTAATGATGATAGGGTTCCTCTCTCCGCTGAAAGTCATGACCTGGTCTATATTGTCTGGGGGAAGGATGGTATGAGACATGTTGGGAGTGGGTGTCTGAATGTTGCATCCTATTATGGGTATTACCCCTACCTCCCCTCCTCCCTCTCAAGTTGTTCCTACCTCTATGAGGAGTTTGAGGGCTATAATGTTGTACCCGCGGCTGGGATACATGAGATACCCCACCACGTTTCGTTCCACTTCTCTGGGGGCCGCGACTCTGAGAGTGGGCACCCGTGGGCTGAGATAGTGCAGTGGTGGCGTTCAAAGTTGGAAAACTGCCTGTTGGAATCGTGCCCTCGGTGGTATTAGAGGAGACCTCCATAGGTGGGGTAACTTGAAGAAGTTTTTGCCACCCAAACACTGTATGGTTCTTGTAGTCTCCTACGTCCCTGGAGTATTTCTTTTGTTTTTTTATCTTTTGATCACGTTCCTCTTTCTCTAAATGTCCCAAAAGGTTAGAGGAAAGGGAATTATACTCCTGAGAATTCTTATGGATTGAAAGTTTATCCCTCAGATCCTTAATTTCTCTGTCTATGGTCTGGAGTCTAATACTTTTCTTAGATATAAGTAACTGTAAAAAGTTGATGCCTGCATCATTGAAATATTTAAACCATGAGTCCAGATCTGTTTCCCCCTGTTGGGGTTGGACTTCCCAACGGAGGCTTCTAGGGACCATTTGTTCTGTAATATATTGCTGTAAAAAAACCAAATCCCATTGCAGGTGAAGTTCGGTTGTCATAACATTTTTAAGTCTGAGGAACAGTCCTCCAATCTCTGTGTCACTACTGGTTGTTATAAATACTCCCTCAGGGTTAACCCTACGTGAGGCTCGGTAGTCAAACACGTCCATATTGGAATGATTCCACAGAGCAGCAGCAAAAATAATAATTCTAAATATGTACACCAAATTTCCACCAGTAATAAATTTGCGCTTACTCCAAATAATCGAAAAGTAATAAGCTGCTAACACCGCAACTAGAATAATTGCCCAACAGATAAATAATATACAAAAAAGTGTAGCGCTAAGTGGGCCAGGTGCCTTAAAACTATTAGGTTAAAAGACCTTTGCCTTATATATAATACATATAAATGTTTCACACTTAGAAAACTCAAAATGGAAGCAAAAGCGATTAAAATGAACAATCAGTGAGCTTAAAAAATGGGTTACCACCCAAAGGCAAAGTGAGGAGCACCTTCACCAGTGCCAACATAAAGTCTTTAAGGATGATGGTGTGTAGTCAATCACAAAAGTCCCACATCACTGTAATGAATAATGCATATATGGACCAACTTAAAAAGTCACACCCCAGTGTCTTCACAAACAAGCAGTGCACTCAGATGGTACAGATGGGGGCTTACCGGAGGGTTTGAACCCAAAACAGCGTATGCTGTGATGGTCAAACCGGCTTTTATTGCTCCCTGGCAATGGTGAGAAGACCTTGGTAGCCTGAAGACCTTGAGGGGGGGTTCACTGAGGGCATATCTTCTCCAAACATAATAATGGATCTCACCGCGTATGGTTCATAAAGGGTACAGAAAGGACTACATAGTGTAATACCGTAGAAACCGTGTTTATTAAAATTAAAGAAATACACTTACATGATGTAGATGATAAAAAAGCGCTTGTAACATAAAAGGGCGGCAGTGGAGTCCTCCCGACGCGTTGCGTCTGAGTAGACTTCGTCCTGGGGTACCCTCCACTGCAGCCCGACTCCTTAATATAGGCACTGTGTTCATCCTGATGTGACTCCAGCCCGTTCAATTACAAAAATCTGCACTTCCGGGTTGTCCAAGATGGCGGACCCGCGTGCGTTCCAGGCCTCGTCTTGGTGGGTGTATTATGCGTTCCACCAACCAAAACGAAGGCCAAATGTTCCCCATGTATTAATTGTTTAAGAGCCATTAACATATTAAGAGAGAATATTGGAAGAAAATCCTACGTTTACAATGGAATACTTGCTTCCATATACAATTCATAAGTATTAATTCGTCTGCCCCACTATGTGACGACAGGTCTACATTAATCACGTGACGTGACGCTGTGGCGTCACGGCGCGGAAGCGGAAATACTCCTGTGGAACTCATCGCTTGCGTTCCACTGGTGGTTAGCCCGAAGATCCCGGATCTGAGCTAATCTCGCGATGTGACGCTGTGACGTCACGGCGCGAACGCGGAACTTCTCATGTAAATCCCACCGCTTGCGTTCCACTGGTGGTTCTTGGCACAACGACAAGTTAAAGATAGCCTTAATGTGAATGGCTTGCGTTCCAGTTCATGAGTGAATAAACCGGAAGCAAGTATTTCGTCCAATGTCATGCACCCAATGGAGGTAACATAATGATTGTGTGAGGGACCTGGTCTGGCTAGATCATGTGTAAAATTTACATAAATAAAGGTATGCAAAAATTGCATGTGTGTGAACCCATATGTGTTAATAAATGAAACGAATTCAATGAGCTGGATTCACATGAGTCTACACATTTTTTACATCTGTGACCTCTGTAATTTGAAAACCTGCAGAAGGCAATACCAGATCTTACCCCTACGTAAGTACATCTGAGATACAAAATTAAACAACATAAAGTTAAAAAATAACATCATAAAAATATATATTGTGTCCCTTACGATTCATCTAGGAAGGCATTAACGTCTATCTCTACGTTGAGCCCTAAAGGAGCAAAAGTCTGCAGCTCATATGCCCAGTACATTTCGAGGCGGGATACTCCCCTTGTTTTGGCACCCCCTCTCCAAGGTGGTGTATATTTGTCGATAATGACAAACTGCGATCCCTCTGGATTCCCACCATGGAATTCCTTGTAGTGTCTCGGGACCGTGTGTTTGGGGTCTCTGCTTTTAATAAGGGCGATGTGTTCCCCCACCCTAATCGAAAATGTCCTAGTAGTGCGGCCTATATACTGTTTAAGGCAGGGGCAAGTAATGAGATATACTACATATCTCGTGCTGCATGTACAGAATGGTTTTATGGTGTATCTTTTTCCTGTCATTGTGGAGGCAAACTCGGTAACTTTGCGTGTTCTAACGGCATTGTGCTGGCATACCGTACATTTCCTACATGGAAAAAAGCCTGTCCAGTCGTGAAAGAAAGAGGGGCGGGTGGGGGGATTTATAATGTTAGGGGCTATCCGTCCTTTTAAGGAGGGTACACCTCTAAAGATAACATTAGCTTCTTCTGGGATAAGTGGACCCAGAATGCTGTCTTGCTTTAGGACGCCCCAATGTTTCCTCATGATGTTTTTAATTTGTCTATACTGTGTTGAAAAAGTAGTTAACATAGCCCACCTAAACTTCCCGTCCGGCTCTCTTTTGGGTTTGATTTCCAGTAGGGATTTCCTATCAATGTTGATCGCTTTTTGGATCTCTTGGTCTAGGCCATCCGTGTCATAACCCTTATCCACAAACCTAGATTTTAAAATTCTGGCCTGTTCAAGAAATACCTCCGTTTCAGTGCAATTCCGTCTGAGCCTCAAAAACTGGCTCCGAGGGACCGCACTAAGCCATGAGACATGATGACAGCTGTCAACAGGAATGAACCCGTTGCGGTCTGTGGGTTTAAAATAGGTGCTGAATCTGAATTCTTTATTGATAATCTCTATCTGTAGGTCCAAAAAGTGAATTTTAGTTTCGCTGGCTTCATAGGACAGGGATATACCTCTGTCGTTGGCGTTCAAACCCACGAAAAATTCGTCAAGTGTTTCCATGGTGCCATTCCATAGGAGAAGGATGTCGTCTATGTACCTGGTCCACAAGACCAGAGAACTGGTTTCATGGACATAGACGACATCCTCCTCCCACTTCGCCATAAACAGGTTCGCGAGACTAGGCACGAACTTCGCCCCCATAGCGACTCCCCGTTGTTGGAGGTAAAAATTATGGTTAAACCAAAAGTAATTGTGTTTTGCCGCGAACTCTAGTAACTCAACAAGATAATCGCATTGAAAAGCAGCCAGAGAGTGTTCCTGAGACAAAAAGTGTTTAATGGCATCAATGCCCTTATCGTGTGGTATGCACGTGTACAATGATGCCACGTCCGCCGTAGCCATGATGTAACCCTCCTGTAAAGTGATGTTTTCAAGGAGTCTAATTGTAGAGCTGGTGTCTTTCAAATATGAAGGTGTTTTCTTTACTAGAGGCTGTAGGAAAAAATCTATATATTTGCCTACTCTGGCAGTAATGGAATTTATACCACTTACAATTGGTCTGCCGGGGGGGGGGGGGGCAAACTGGATCCTTATGGACTTTCGGCAGATAGTATATATCTGCCGAAAGAAGCTAATGTTATCTTTAGAGGTGTACCCTCCTTAAAAGGACGGATAGCCCCTAACATTATAAATCTCCCCACCCGCCCCTCTTTCTTTCACGACTGGACAGGCTTTTTTCCATGTAGGAAATGTACGGTATGCCAGCACAATGCCGTTAGAACACGCAAAGTTACCGAGTTTGCCTCCACAATGACAGGAAAAAGATACACCATAAAACCATTCTGTACATGCAGCACGAGATATGTAGTATATCTCATTACTTGCCCCTGCCTTAAACAGTATATAGGCCGCACTACTAGGACATTTTCGATTAGGGTGGGGGAACACATCGCCCTTATTAAAAGCAGAGACCCCAAACACACGGTCCCGAGACACTACAAGGAATTCCATGGTGGGAATCCAGAGGGATCGCAGTTTGTCATTATCGACAAATATACACCACCTTGGAGAGGGGGTGCCAAAACAAGGGGAGTATCCCGCCTCTAAATGTACTGGGCATATGAGCTGCAGACTTTTGCTCCTTTAGGGCTCAACGTAGAGATAGGCGTTAATGCCTTCCTAGATGAATCGTAAGGGACACAATATATATTTTTATGATGTTATTTTTTAACTTTATGTTGTTTAATTTTGTATCTCAGATGTACTTACGTAGGGGTAAGATCTGGTATTGCCTTCTGCAGGTTTTCAAATTACAGAGGTCACAGATGTAAAAAATGTGTAGACTCATGTGAATCCAGCTCATTGAATTCGTTTCATTTATTAACACATATGGGTTCACACACATGCAATTTTTGCATCCCTTTATTTATGTAAATTTTACACATGATCTAGCCAGACCAGGTCCCTCACACAATCATTATGTTACCTCCATTGGGTGCATGACATTGGACAAAATACTTGCTTCCGGTTTATTCACTCATGAACTGGAACGCAAGCCATTCACATTAAGGCTATCTTTAACTTGTCGTTGTGCCAAGAACCACCAGTGGAACGCAAGCGGTGGGATTTACATGAGAAGTTCCGCGTTCGCGCCGTGACGTCACAGCGTCACAGCGTCACATCGCGAGATTAGCTCAGATCCGGGATCTTCGGGCTAACCACCAGTGGAACGCAAGCGATGAGTTCCACAGGAGTATTTCCGCTTCTGCGCCGTGACGCCACAGCGTCACGTCACGTGATTAATGTAGACCTGTCATCACATAGTGGGGCAGACGAATTAATACTTATGAATTGTATATGGAAGCAAGTATTCCATTGTAAACGTAGGATTTTCTTCAAATATTCTCTCTTAATATGTTAATGGCTCTTAAACAATTAATACATGGGGAACATTTGGCCTTCGTTTTGGTTGGTGGAACGCATAATACACCCACCAAGACGAGGCCTGGAACGCACGCGGGTCCGCCATCTTGGACAACCCGGAAGTGCAGATTTTTGTAATTGAACGGGCTGGAGTCACATCAGGATGAACACAGTGCCTATATTAAGGAGTCGGGCTGCAGTGGAGGGTACCCCAGGACGAAGTCTACTCAGACGAAACGCGTCGGGAGGACTCCACTGCCGCCCTTTTATGTTACAAGCGCTTTTTTATCATCTACATCATGTAAGTGTATTTCTTTAATTTTAATAAACACGGTTTCTACGGTATTACACTATGTAGTCCTTTCTGTACCCTTTATGAACCATACGCGGTGAGATCCATTATTATGTTTGGAGAAGATATGCCCTCAGTGAACCCCCCCTCAAGGTCTTCAGGCTACCAAGGTCTTCTCACCATTGCCAGGGAGCAATAAAAGCCGGTTTGACCCTCACAGCATACGCTGTTTTGGGTTCAAACCCTCCGGTAAGCCCCCATCTGTACCATCTGAGTGCACTGCTTGTTTGTGAAGACACTGGGGTGTGACTTTTTAAGTTGGTCCATATATGCATTATTCATTACAGTGATGTGGGACTTTTGTGATTGACTACACACCATCATCCTTAAAGACTTTATGTTGGCACTGGTGAAGGTGCTCCTCACTTTGCCTTTGGGTGGTAACCCATTTTTTAAGCTCACTGATTGTTCATTTTAATCGCTTTTGCTTCCATTTTGAGTTTTCTAAGTGTGAAACATTTATATGTATTATATATAAGGCAAAGGTCTTTTAACCTAATAGTTTTAAGGCGCCTGGCCCACTTAGCGCTACACTTTTTTGTATATTATTTACCTGGAAAATCACTGCCAACATGGGATTGTTTCCTCCCTTGCTATACTTCACACTGTTAGATCACTTAGCATTCCAGGCAACCACTGTCATTACCAAGTTGCTTGGATGTGGAAATCCAGAAAACTGCAGCCCCTTATTTCCTTGGCTGCCGTCTCATGACACAGTATGCACCCGATTGGGGTGTCATGAGCGACAGTCCAACATAATGCCTTGTTAACAGTCGGGATATATCTCCCAGCTATTTTTGTCTGTCCACATTTACCAACTTGCAACAACATTGAGTCAAAACTTTAAAGTGTGATTTTTGTATAGTTGGACAACTAAAGTTATGAAGAAGATAGTTTTTTTGTTTTACCTTATGTATTGCCGATGTCATCTTATGTCATGCAATTTATTTTCAATAAACAGTTTATAACAAAAAAAAAATTGTGAAGAGAAGAAACCAGTTCAGAGCACTTGCAACTGCTCTAGTAGGCCATACATTTACAAAAAAAATACATTTTTATGAATGTATGGCATGATGAATTTAGTAAACGAGCGCAATGCAGTTTAACAGCCTGGATTACCAAACATGAGGAGACATAAGTTTGAGAAGGTAGTTCAAATTGCAATGCCTTCAAATACAGATTACTGTAAAAAATGTTAGATTAAAAAATTGTTTTTTTCAAAAGAAAAATAACAAACATGTTATAACATGAAATGTTACAATAAAAAACTCACAGATGTAAACCAAAAAAAAGAGCCCCAAACATGCAGGCTGTACCGCAAGGATAGATCAAAACCTGAATCATTCTGATTACTGCTGTCACTAGAATAATGCTTCTGACAGTAAGCCATTCTAGACTGCCTTAACCCAGAATGATTTAACCCCTTAATGACCAGGCCATTTTTTGCAAAATGGCACTGCGTCGCTTTAACTGACAACTGCGCGGCTGTGCAACAAAATTTATGTCCTTTTTTTTCCCACAAATAGAGCTTTCTTTTGAGGGTATTTGATTACCACTGCGGTTTTTATTTTTTGCTCTATAAACAAAAAAAGGCCGACAATTTTGAAAAAAAAAATAATTTTTTTTTTACTTTCTGCTAAAATACATATCCCAAAAAAATATAAAAAAATAATTTATTCATCAGTTTAGGCCAATATGTATTCTGCTACATATTTTTGGTAAAAAAAAAATCACAATAAGCGTATATTGATTGGTTTGCACAAAAGTTATAGTGTCTACAAAATAGGGGATAGATTTATGGACTTTTATTTTTTTTTAATGTTTTACTGGTAATGGCGGCGATCTGCAATTTATAGCAGGACTGCGACATTGCGGTGGACAAATCTGACCCCTTTTTGGGGACCAGTGACATTATTACAGTGATCAGTGATAAAAAAAAAAGGCAGTGATCAATGCATAAATGACACTGGCAGGGAAGGGGTTAACATTAGGGGGAGATCCAGGGGTTAACTGGGTGTGTTTTAACTGTGTGGGGGATGGGCTCACTTGGACAACACAGAGATTGCTGTTCCTGATCACTAGGAACAGCAGATCTCCACGCTGTCCCTTGTCAGAACAGGGATCTGCCTTGTTTAGGCAGATCCCCATTCTTCCTCTCTGTGGAGTGACCGCAGTTGGCGGCGGACATCGAGTCAGCTGTACCAGTGCGCATGCTCCCGTAGCACGCGCACGCCCACAGTATCTATTACATGAAACGACGTACAGGTACTAAGGATGAGCCAAACACCTCCTGGTTCGGTTCGCACCAGAACATATGAACAACAGACAAAAAATTTGTGCGAACATGCGAACACCGTTAACCACTTGCCTACAGGGCACTTACACCCCTTTCCTGCCCAGGCCATTTTTCAACTTTCAGCGCAGTCGCACTTTGAATGACAATTGCGCGGTCATGCTACACTGTACACAGATGACATTTTTATAATTTTCTTTAACACAAATAGAGCTTTCTTTTGGTGGTATTTAATCGCTGCTGGGTTTTTTATTTTTTACAAAAATCGTTGCATGCCCCGCATCGTTGCATGCCCCGCGGGCATGCGAGAGCGGCTGTTCTGGGACACCATAATATGACGGCATCCCAGAACGAGAGCCGCACTGCCCCGCCGTCACTTGACGGTGGGTGGGCAGCAACTGGTTAAAGTATATGGGACACAAACGTGAAAAATCAAAAGTGTAAATTTTAAAGGCTTATATGCAGGTTAGTGCCATAAAAAGTGTTTGGGGACCCGTGTCCTGCCCCAGGGGACATGTATCAATGCAAAAAAAAGTTTTAAAACGGACGTTTTTTCAGGAGTAGTGATTTTAATAATGCTTAAAGTAAAACAATAAAAATGAAATATTCCTTGAAATGTTGTGCCTGGGGGGGACTTAGTCTGCTGGTAAAGTAGCGCCCCTTTCCAATGTTTATAACAATACCGCAGCAAAATGACATTTCTAAAGGAAAAAATGTCATTTAAAATTGCTCGCTGCTGTAATGTATTGTCGGATCCCGGCAATATACATAAAAAATCATTGAAAAAAATGGCGTGGGTTCCCCCCAGTCCATTATCAGGCCCTTAAGGCCTGGTATGGATTTTAAGGGGAACCCCGTGCCAAATGAAAAAAAATGGCGTGGGGCCCCCCCAAAATCCATACCAGGCCCTTCAGGTCCCTTGCATGTTAGGCAATTGACAATTGAAAACACTTGTATGATAATTCCAATCATTCTCCAATAAAAAACTTCAAACCCCCCACCCCCTATCCCAAAAATATATGTCCCACATAGTTTTCCTGTAATGGAGACAAACGTTTGAATTACCTACTCCGATGTGAAATACTGTTATCCATAATTGTTTGTTTACCCTACAAAAAAAATTAGGTTGTACCTGCAGCTGTCCCACGCTGCCTTGTAAATAGTGTACTTACCTAGTTGTCCAACAAAACAGTGTACTTATCTAGTTGTACCATGCTGTCTTGTAAACAGTGTACTTACCTAATAAACATTTGGATGCTATTGTTACAAGTGACAATGATAAGAAAATTACAAATAAAAAAAATTTGAAAAAAGAAAAAACTACTACATTACTCACCTTTACTTTGACTGGAGGTGTCAAATCCTTTCCCAATTCCTGAAACTGTATCTTGATCAATGTATGGTAAAAGAAGCTCCTCATAATCCCTGAATTCCAATATTTTTGGTAAACCCAAACCGGTTTTCTTTCTGCAAATAATATAAAACTAGCATTAAAATCACAACACACAAAAAAAGGGGGAGGGCGTGGTCTGGCTCTGCTCTGCGATGGCCGCTTGAACAGAGCTCTCCTGCATAACAGAGCTTTAATTTAGCACTAGAGGGACCAAACGAGCCTCAGCAACACCGCAAACATGGGGAAAATCTACCATAATCCCTTGGCATCCCGCAGCCTCAAAGACCCACTCCATGGGAAACATACCAGCTATGTTCCATATGGCCACGGGAGAAGGCCATGCGGCCTCCAAGATGGAGCAGGCCTGCTCTGCCAACAACCATGCATCAGCAAAACGGGAAGGCGGAGGCCCATCTGCCTCAGCTACACAAACTTTATGCCTCACCGACCTTCAGGCGGTAGCATCAGATATCAAAGCCACCCTCTCAGTGACAATTACTGATTTGAAAACTGACATCCACTCAATAGCAGCTCGGATGGGGACAATGGAGCACACTGTTACCCGCCACGCAGGCACCATCAGGCAAGTACAACGGTCATCTGACACAAACCTGTCTATTTCTGTCATATTCTAGAAATCCATTAAAGGATTAAAGGGGCTACTAAAACTGGCCAATCAGATTGCTTGACCTTGTTACTGAATGCGGAAAATGTTCATATTAGGGAAGGTTCTTTTAGCTAAGTTATGACAGAAGAAACTGGGATCTCTGAAGGTGTCTGATGTTGCATGAATATTCCAAGTACCCTGTCACCTACCTTGTCTGTAACTCTGTGCTGTGCTGGGGCCCAATAAATGCATCTCTGGAAAGAACCATTGAACTTGTTGCTGTTGTTTTATAATAATTATCACTCATCATAACTATATCACAACAGAAAAATATAACAACATATTATCATTCATCCTTCAACCACTATATGACAACACCTAGGTGAATCGAACTTGGGCAGATTTTCCAATCTCTTATGTTCAATATATTTACATTAAAGCGGATCTTCACCCATCTAACGTTTTTTTTTTTTAGGAGTTCATTCAGAAACTTTTCTAATCATGATAATTTACTCACATGTTCTGTGAAGTAAGTCCGATTGTGGGCGATTTTGTTGCAAAGAATAACTTTTAAAAATCACAGACAGCGGTTCCCACCTTCGTTGTGGGCATTTGAAACCCACAAGCATGAATTTCCGGGATGCAGTGAATGCTGTCCTCCCAGCATTCACCGCTCGTTCCCGCGCATGCCCAGTGTCATCGCCGTCTGATTCTGGGTTGCCATGACAACGGGCGTCGTCGTCGGAAGTTCCCGCCCCGTTGTGATGGCAACCAAAAAGTCTCACGAGATTTGGCGGAGGTTATCCGCAATGTCTCCTGGGATGAAAGACAATGAGATCCCAGGAGACATTGCGGGGAACGAAGGATATGACGTCAATACCCGCAAAGTCCACGCCCACAGCCACAGGGACAGAAAAAAGAAAGACAGATAACGTAAGGTAGGTAAAAAAAAAAAAAAAGCTCCATATGGCACTCGGTGTTGCTTTTAGAAGCCACCGAGATGCTGATTTAAAAATTGGTGAAGATCCGCTTTAAGTGTGAAAGGTCATATAAGGGCTGTTTTTTCTTTTTTTGGTGTGGGGTGTTTTTTCACTTTTAATAGACTTCTATTGAAAAAATGTAAAATACAAAGCATGGCATACGAGAACTTTTTGAAACTGCCAAGAAGATATTAGACGTAGCTTAAATAGTATATTAATAAAACAAAACTTGTAGTCTTGTAGTCTTTTTTGTGCATCTATATGTATACAGTCTTTTAAAAAAATAAATTTTTTACCACTGCCTGTTTTTTTTCATTTTGTGAAAAAGAAATCAGGAAATCGGGCTAATGAGAGCTAGTTCAGTATAGTTGAAAAGAGTTTCCATAACGTTAAGAGTCATTTAAAACCTATTGCCATTTAAAACCTACTGAACCTTGAGAATCCTCCATAAACTGCCTTCTTTCACCTTCTGTTCCCAGGAGCATTTCAATACTTACTAATAAAGTCAACAATTAAGTAAGTATTGAAATGTTCCTTGGAAGCCATACCCTTTTGTAACTTACTTGTTAGTCAAAGTTACCATTGGTGTCCGGTGATCCATTTCTGGAAGGCTTGGCAAATTAGTTTGGTTTAATTCACACACATTATACTATAACTTGCTAATGTTTTTATATGTCCTAATATATTCTTGGTACTAATATGTTCTTAATATGATACAGTTTCAAGTACTGTAGTTTATCTTCCTGAGAAACCCATTGAAGTAACTACTCGTTTACCATATATGGAAGGAACAATTGTTTGATATTGTCATATCATTAAGGGCATCTGTTATCCATTGCTGGAGATCTTGTTTGCATCATGTACAGTATATAGACAATATCTCATTAAGTTTAATTAATGTCAATTTTTAACATGATTCATGTAATAACATAATTTCTTTTAACTGTTGTGTTATAGAGTATGTCATTTGGCACCTTAAAAGTATAACTTCTCCATTGTATTTTATTTGTTGGTAAGAAGCTGTGACCCAGGCTGGTCAAGTGTTTGGAGAGTCTCCACATCACAACACTGACCCAGTATTCAGCCCTTCAAAACCAGAGCGGACATCATATCTGCAATCATATCCCAAAGGGCCCCTGTAACTTTCTGTCTTTACTAGATAACAACTATATATATATATATATATATATATATACACATACATACATATACAGTCAGGTCCATAAATATTGGGACATCGACACAATTCTAATCTTTTTGGCTCTATACACCACCACAATGGATGTGAAATGAAACAAACAAGATGTGCTTTAACTGCAGATGTTCAGCTTTAATTTGAGGGTATTTACATCCAAATCAGGTGAATGGTATAGGAATTACAACAGTTTGTATATGTGCCTCCCACTTTTTAAAGGACCAAAAGTAATGGGACAATTGGCTGCTCAGCTGTTCCATGGCCAGGTGTGTGTTATTCCCTCATTATCCCATTTACAAGGAGCAGATACAAGGTCCAGAGTTCATTTCAAGTGTGCTATTTGCATTTGGAATCTGTTGCTGTCAACTCTCAATATGACATCCAAAGAGCTGTCACTATCAGTGAAGCAAGCCATCATTAGGCTGAAAAAACAAAACCAACCCATCAGAGAGATAGCAAAACATTAGGTGTGGCCAAATCAACTGTTTGGAACATCCTTAAAAAGAAAGAACGCACCGCTGAGCTCAGCAACACCGAAATACCCGGAAGACCACTGAAAACAACTGTGGTGGATGACCGTAGAATCCTTTCCCTGGTAAAGAAAACACCCTTCACAACAGTTGGCCAGATCAAGAACACTCTCCAGGAGGTAGGTGTACATGTGTCAAAGTCAACAATCAAGAGAAGACTTCACCAGAGTGAATACAGAGGGTTCACCACAAGATGTAAACCATTGGTGAGCCTCAAAAACAGGAAGGCCAGATTAGAGTTTGCCAAACAACATCTAAAAAAGCCTTCACAGTTCTGGAACAACATCCTATAGACAGATGAGACCAAGATCAACTTGTACCAGAGTGATGGGAAGAGAAGAGTATGGAGAAGGAAAGGAACTGCTCATGATCCAAAGCATACCACCTCATCAGTGAAGCATGGTGGTGGTAGTGTCATGGCGTGGGCATGTATGGCTGCCGATGGAACTGGTTCTCTTGTATTTATTGATGATGTGACTGCTGACAAAAGCAGCAGGATGAATCCTGAAGTGTTTCGGGAAATACCCTCAAATTAAAGCTGAAAGTCTGCAGTTAAAGCACATCTTGTTCGTTTCATTTCAAATCCATTGTGGTGGTGTATAGAGCCAAAAAGATTAGAATTGTGTCGATGTCCGAATATTTATGGACCCGACTGTATATATATATATATATATATATATATATATATATATATATATATATATATATATATATATATATACACACACACCTGGATATATATGTGTACAACTTCTGTTGGGCTTACTTGCTGATATTATGGGATTGATTTATGTCTGTACATTGTATGTATGTGCTGTAGTATCTTTCATCATATAAAGTTTGTATTATTTCTATACTGATGTATATCTACTGTATGTAAGCTTATGGGTATGGTTATATGCTAGGTGCAGTAGTTTCTCTGCTTCCAATTGCTTTTCTTGGATTATTGGTAGATGCCCAGGAGGGGAACTGCCTCTGGTCACAGGGGCTTTATCCTGGGTGGTGGCACTGCCAAAGTTATTATCATAAAATCCACTTTTCCCCTTAGTGAAGGTTCTGGTTCTCCTTATTAGCAGAAAAGCAGCATTTAAAATATCTTCTCCAAATGTTACTTTGTTTCAACACAAAGTTCATAAAACAACACCAGCTTTTGTGTCATAATTATAGCATGATTTCTACACACCAAACAGGTTCTTATATAAAATTACCACCCCCTACACAAATGTGATTGCTTCTCATTCACCTGATACAGAGCACCATATGTTAAAATGAATGCAATCATTCAAAAATGTGTTATTAAGTATCACAAACAGCAAGAGATAAGCCCCCACCTTGTAAATCAACTTTGAAAAATGACATATATGATATCTTCATTGTATGTAGTTTAAAAAAGGCTCACATTCTATTTGTGATTTAACCCTTGTGGGGATTTTGTACAGAGCTTGCAGGTCCAAGATTTTTTCTATGGATACTTGCTCCTCTGCATAAAGAACATAGATATTTTGAGTGCTGGCATTTCACTTATACATAACAGTCTGCAAGCCAGATGTGGCAGCTGGTTAGTTTTGGATGGGTTGTAGGGTACATTTGTTTATATTAGTTATATTCGTATTATTAAAAACATAACATTTTCCGCAGAACCTGTGTTTATGATACAGATTTAGCACTCTTCATAAATAATCATTGAACATTCAGTACAACAAGGAAATTACTTGACAACTGAAACTAGGGAAATTAAGTAAAAACTAGATTTGAAAATATGTCAGGTGTTTAGGCAAGGTAGTATTCACTCTTTTCTTACATAAGGGAAGGCCTCATGTACACAGGACATTTTAAAAACTCTCCTAGAAGCCTTTCCTCCTGGCAGCAGCGTTTTGGCAGAAAAAAAAACACCTGGCGCTTGTAAAAGTGTCTAAAGCTTTTAAAAGCGTTTAGGCGCATTTAAGGAGTCAAGCGCTTGGGCATTAATTCATTAATATTATTATAATAATTTATTCTGGCCATTGAAATGAATTAACACTCAAGCGATAAACGTGTCAGTTTAACATGCATTTTGACATGTTTAGATGCTTTTACAAGCGTTTTTTGTTCCGCCAAAACTCTACTGCTCCTGGGTGCACTGGCAGTGGGTTTTTTTCTGCCTCTAAAAGCTTCTGCCATTAAATGCTGCTAAAAGTCTATGTGTGCATGGAAACATAGGCTAACATGCAGGGGAGTTTAGAGGCAGGAAAAAAAACACCCAACACCCCTAAAAGCAGCTGTAAAAATGTCCAGTGTGTATGAGGCCTTAATGTTACAGTATTTTTCTTTTTATTAAAGAAAAGATGTTGTTGAATGCAAGGGAATGTGATTTTCACTGAGTGTATCTCCAGTTTCCAATAATTTGGCTTAATACATAAGGTGAAAGCTCACCAAAGAATTTGGGGTGTATTATGAGTGATAATTGGGTGAAATTATTGCTAAATATACCCCTAAATGTATTTCTTTTCAATTCTTTTTTATTCGTTTTCAATGGAAAGAGAAATAACGGTACAACATTGTTTTACAGAGTACAATATGCATTTTTTATATAATACAGTTGTAAATGACATACCTGCATTTTTTTTATTAGTTGAAGGGGCCACGCATCCTACTTCACAATGTGGATGCCGCGACTCCCTGGATAGGCAAGGTGCAGAAAGGTTATACATTCATCATAAGGAGAGGAAACTATATACAATCCTTGTCTCTGATAGGCATGCTATTGTAACAGAAAGCATTTTAACATCTAAACAGAGGGTTAAAGTAAAAAGGAAATTAAATCAAAAATAAAACCAAAGAAGAAAAAAAGAACATAAATAACTGTACCATAGTTGGGTAGATATTCCTAACTTAATTGTTTAGAACGGCTCCATTAATGAAATTAAACACTATCAGGGAATCGGGATGTCCAGGGTATCCATTGTTCATTAAAAGTTTGTACTGATTGAGACTGTATAGCAAAATGTTTTTCATAGGAGTGCTGTGTGTTGACCCTTTGGATAACTTCGGTGGTATTGGGTACCAAATTGGTTTTCCATTTAGATGATTGTGATTGTCAGCCGAGCTGCAATAAGTACATGGTTTACTATGTTTCTAAATTGGATTGTAGTTTTATAAAAAAAACAATTATAGAGGAAATTAGATGAAGACCGCATACCAAAAGCTGCAAATGTTTTTGCAGTCCCAAAATAAGTAGTAAATGTTGCCCTTTGCCCCCTAAATGTATTTCATCCTTAATAGCGATGATAATAATGGAGATACGTTTCCCTCACTGCAAATATAAAAAGGCTTTCGCCCAACTTGAGCAGTCAAGATTTTTTATTGCTAGTTTTGCTAGACTGCTTTACTCCTATTGGTCTATTTTGTTGTTCACATTGTTATTGAAAATGCGCTACTTTAGTACGATTTAAAAGCATCAGATCAGTGCAATTTGCACCTCCGATTTCATTGCAGCTGGTGACTTTGTTTAACAGAAGTCTATGCAAGTCGCAATGAAATCGGAAAGAAAAGCAGTTCAGGAACCTTTTTCAAACTCGCTACGACATAAGTAGCTGCAATTTGAACGGTTCCATTTCCGGCAATGGGGTGGGACTTGTTATGGGATTTGGAACACTGGAACAAATCAAATTAAAAAAAAGCACCAGTGTGAATGAGGGCTTTTTTTTTTAAATAGGGAAATATATGTTTTTTAGCACTGTTTACTGTTTTAGTTAAGAAGCATCAAATCATAATAAAAAACACAAAAAAAACAACAAAGCACTACAATGTGCTGTCCCTTAAAAAAATTCCAGGGGCTATTTCTACATCCTTTTCAGACATGTTGTCTAATACTCCTCAAAATTGGGTATACATGGGGCCAAAATCACCAGAAAATGGTCAGTTTGGCAGGAACCGGCCAACTTTCAGCCTGTGTGTCCAGCTGTCTGTTCTACAGAAGCCGGTCTTAAAGGCATGCTGGAAAACCAGCATCCAACCCTCTTCTGATTAGCGTTGGCAACCAATGGCAGGAGGGCAGTCCCCCTGTCTGAATACAATAGCTGCATCAACATCGTATATTTTAATACGGAGATCTCTCACTGGGTTGAATGAAAAAAACGTATACTGTGTACCTAGTTTAACAAAAAACAACACCAAAGAACAAACAAAAGAACACACAGAACATAAACAAAAGACACTATGGAGCCATTGAAACACCTATAAAAGCTGAAACAACACAACTAATATTACATGTTTTTTTTTTTTTTTTTTTTTTTAATTTTCTATGTAAACTTTTAAAAATTACATTAATTTGGATTTTTACACTGCATTGAATGCATGTTCAGTACCAGAACCAAAATTATAATGCCTTTATAAAAGGCACAAATTACAGAATATATTTTGAACTTTTGATGAGTTACAGGCTGTTCTGGTTCCCAGATGGAAGGACAAAATTTAGCTCTGCGCTGTATTGAAATGCTGATTATGACCTATAACTATGTGAAAACATGTCCCTCGGCAGGTTCAGTGGTTTAGTTGTCCTTGGACCAGAAGGTGGTAATTCTAATGCCGCATACACACGAGTGGACTATTCAACCGGACTGGACCGACGGACCGAACTCGGTGGACAATCCGACCGTGTGTGGGCTCCATCCGACCTGCAGCTGACTTTTTGGGTCGAAAATCTGACGGACTTTAGATTTGGAACATGTTTTAAATCTTTCCGATGGACTCGAGTCCGGTTGAAAAATCTGCTCGTCTGTATGCTAGTCCGATGGACGAAAACCCACCCTAGGGCAGCTATTGGCTACTGGCTATCAACTTCCTTATTTTATATACACTACCGTTCAAAAGTTTGGGGTCACATTGAAATGTCCTTATTTTTGAAGGAAAAGCACTGTACTTTTAAATGAAGCTAACTTTAAACTAGACCTAACTTTAAACAAATATACTCTATACATTGCTAATGTGGTAAATGACTATTCTAACTGCAAATGTCTAGTTTTTGGTGCAATATCTACATAGGTGTATAGAGGCCCATTTCCAGCAACTATCACTCCAGTGTTCTAATGGTACAATGTGTTTGCTCATTGGCTCAGAAGCCTAATTGATGATTAGCAAACCCTTGTGCAATCATGTTCACACATCTAAAAACAGTCTAGCTCCTTCCAGAAGCTACAAAACTGGCCTTCCTGTGAGCAGATTGAGTTTCTGGAGCATCACATTTGTGGGGTCAATTAAACGCTCAAAATGGCCAGGAAAAGAGAACTTTCATCTGAAACTCGACAGTCTATTCTTGTTCTTAGAAATGAAGGCTATTCCATGCGAGAAATTGCAAAGAAATTGAAGATTTCCTACAATGGTGTGTACTACTCCCTTCAGAGGACAGCACAAACAGGCTCTAACCAGAGTAGAAAAAGAAGTGGGAGGCCGCGTTGCACAACTAAGCAAGAAGATAAGCACATTAGAGTCTCTAGTTTGAGAAACAGACGCCTCACAGGTCCCCAACTGGCATCTTCATTAAATAGTACCCGCAAAACACCAGTGTCAACATCTACAGTGAAGAGGCGGCTGCGGGATTTTGGGCTTCAGGGCAGAGTGGCAAAGAAAAAGCCATATCTGAGACTGGCCAATAAAAGAAAAAGATTAAGATGGGCAAAAGAACACAGACATTGGACAGAGGAAGACTGGAAAAAAGTGTTGTGGACGGATGAATCCAAGTTTGAGGTGTTTGGATCACAAAGAAGAACGTTTGTGAGACGCAGAACAAATGAAAAGATGCTGGAAGAATGCCTGACGCCATCTGTTAAGCATGGTGGAGGTAATGTGATGGTCTGGGGTTGCTTTGGTGCTGGTAAGGTGGGAGCTTTGTACAGGGTAAAAGGGATTCTGAATAAGGAAGGCTATCACTCCATTTTGCAACGCCATGCCATACCCAGTGGACAGCGCTTGATTGGAGCCAATTTCATCCTACAACAGGACAATGACCCTAAACACACCTCCAAATTGTGCAAGAACTATTTACAGCAGAAGCAGGCAGCTGGTATTCTATCGGTAATGGAGTGGCCAGCACAGTCACCAGATCTGAACCCCATTGAGCTGTTGTGGGAGCAGCTTGACCGTATGGTACGCCAGAAGTGCCCATCCAACCAATCCAACTTGTGGGAGCTGCTTCTAGAAGCGTGGGGTGCAATTTCTCCAGCTTACCTCAATAAATTAACAGCTAGAATGCCAAAGGTGTGCAATGCTGTAATTGCTGCAAAAGGAGGATTCTTTGATGAAAGCAAAGTTTGATGTAAAAACAATGTTATTTCAAATACAAATCATTATTTCTAACCTTGTCAATGTCTTGACTCTATTTTCTATTCATTTCACAACGTATGGTGGTGAATAAGTGTGACTTTTCATGGAAAACACAAAATTGTTTGGGTGACCCCAAACTTTTGAACGGTAGTGTATATATTTATATATTCCTTCCTTCCGTATGAATGCATCAGACTTTGGTGTGATCATGTGTAGGCAAGTCCGTCGGAAGTCTGACGAAAGTCTGTCAGAAAGACCGTCGGACCAGTCCGGTCGAAAAGTCCGCCCGTGTGTACCCGGCATTATGCCACATACACACGATCGCACATTCTGACAACAAAATCCATGTTTTTTTTTCTGACGGATGTTGGCTCAAACTTGTCTTGCATACACACGGTCACACAAATCTTGGCGGAAATTCCGAACGTCAACAAGGCGGTGACGTACAACACGTACGACGAGCCAAGAAAAATGACGTTTAATAGCTAGTGTGGCTCTTCTGCTTGATTCCGAGCATGCATGGAACTTTGTGCGTCGGAATTGTGTACACGCGAACGGAATTTACGACAACGGATTTTGTTCCAGATCTCAAATTTTGTTTGTCAGAAATTCCAATGGAAAATATCCGATGGAGCCTACACTTGGTCGGAATTTCCGACAACAAACTCCCATCAAACTTTTCCCGTCGGAAAATCCGAGCATGTGTACGTGGCATAAGTGTTGTCTTGGCCCAGTCAATGTACTGTATATGTGGATATACAAACACTACACATTTCATTTTGGGAAGGGGGCAGTTAGTATCATCACATTGAGTTCCAGAGAATCTTCTGGCACTGGTGCTGAATAAAGAAGATTTAAAAGAAAATTATTAAATAGCCAATTAGCTGGCAATATGCACAGTCTGCATGTATGATTCTCCCCATTACATTTAAATTCAATGTTTTTTTTCTGCATTTATGATTTTGATAGTATTTATATTTTTTATTCAGCACTGGTGCTGAATAAAAATTAGAAAATATTTGGAAGGGTGCACTGGTATTATCACATTGGGTTCCAGAAAACCTTAGCTGACACTGGTGCAGAGTGAAAATCAGATAATTTTGAAATATCCAATTGGCTGGCAATGTATCTTGTCTGCATGCATGGTTCTACCCATTACATTTAAATTCAGTGCTTTCCCAGGATTTATAATTTTTGGCATTTTTTTTTTACTGTCTAACATTTTTATTAAAAATTACATTATGGAATAAAAATGATGTAATGAAAAAATATAAAAACTTAGCAAATGCAAGTCAGTCAAATACAACTAGTGAACTGAAATTGCTCACAGCAGGCCAATATTTAAACACTATGGGTATACCAGAAACCTGGCTAGATAAATGCTAGAACTGTAACATGAATTTACTGTGCATTTAGAACAGTGTTTCTCAACTCCAGTCCTCAAGGCGCCCCAATAGGTCAAGTTTTCAGGCTTTCCATTGTTTTGCACAGATGATTTGATCAGTTTTGCTGCCTTAGTAATTACCACAGCTGTTTCATCTGAGGGAAATCCTGAAAACATGACCTGTTGGGGCGCCTTGAGGACTGGAGTAGAGAAACGGTGATTTAGAAAGTGTAGAAAGGATTAAAAAAAGGAGGGGATATTCATTTTGTAAAAGCTTGTTTACCAGCTTCGAATGTAGAAACCTGTGAAGACATGAACAACATGGAGTCTGTATGGCTAAGCAAGCACTGTGAGAGTAATAACTGTTATGTTTTAATAACGCTCTTTATACAGTAAGTCTCCTCTCTTAAGAGGCACACCTAAAGTCAAAGTGCTTCTACAAACTGAAAAGGCAGTAAGCAGAAATAAGTTCTTCACTAAAGTTACCCCCTATCCAGCCATTAGCTGGGCATCAATTATAGACCGTATGTATTTATTTATTTTACAATCAAAGTTTTTTGCACAAATGGTATGTAAATTAAAGTGGTTCTAAAGCCTTAAAGTTTTTCACTTTAGAGTGGTAGTAAACTGCTGTTTTTTTTTTTTTTTTTGAATGGAAATGTCATAATGTGCTAGTATACATCTCACACTAGCACATTATGTGAAACGTACCTAAAAACAAAGCCTTCCAACGACACACTGTAACCGCTGAAGGCGCTCTCATCTTCACCCAGTCTTCCTTCAGGGGTCCAGGACGCCGACTTTGTGAGTGGTCGCAGCCATGATGATGTCATTCTCGCACTGCTGTTTACAGCACAGGACTCTGAAGGAACGACTCAGGTGGGCGTTCCTTCAGAGTGCATGCACCGGTAACTTCACTGGCTGCATCTACAGTAAATACCTCTTAAACAGTGCATGTTTAGGAGATATTTACAGAACCTATAGGTAAGCCTTATTATAGGCTTACCTATAGGTAAAATTCAAGCATGGGAGTTTACTCCCACTTTAATGTATTCTATGCATTAGGGTGAAATACCTTCTGTGCTGCAAAATCCCTCGAGTCCCCCCTTATACTTATCTGAACCCGATCTGATCCTGTGATGTGCACAAGAGCACTGTCTCACTCCTACCTTGGCAGATTGATAGCTTCCACTACTGTCAATAAAATGCTGTGCCAAGTGATCGGGGGCAGGGTCGTGATGCCCGCTCTGTGTCAATAGACATAGACAGGGTGGCTCGGGAGTAAGCACGCACGGGTGCCCCATGGAAAGTTGTTTTCCATAGGGGCACTTGTCAAAGAGGAGGAGCCTGGAGCACCGGCGGGGGACCCCAGCAGAAGAAGATTGGGGCTGCTCTGTGCAAAACTATTGTACAGAGTAGGTAAGTATACCATGTTTGTAATTTGAATTTAAAAAAAAAAAAACAAAAAACAATGAAGCTTTAATGCCACTTTAACTAAAGGGGAAACTCTGCTGGATTTGGTCATTCTGATAGATTAGATAGCATAGAAAATCGATAAAAACATTTAGGCTACAGTGACTGCAAATATGGTAATATTTGACTTGGTATTCATGCTGTAGACTGATTTTATAGTGTAAATGTTTCTAGGAATAAAAAGAAGCACTGGTGGCTAAAAAGCTAAATGTTACATATATTAATTATATTGTACAGGGAGTTTATGAAAGAACATTGGTTTTATAGTATATAAGGATTGTAAACAATTATTAGCTTCAGTCCTTTTAGTGAAAGAACATGTACAGATAGGGGTTAATATACTAAGGGGGTACAGCCTGCCCACTTTGAAAAATTAATTCTTATTGATTCTTAGGGAATTTGTACTCTCTGGATGCTTAACACTTTCACGCCGATGGACTGGGCTTTTTTTCCTGGGGTTGCATATATGTGTTTCTCCCTTTATGCTGGGAGCTCGCTGCACAGCACACTCCCAGCACAGAGACTGGGGTCTCACTGAGAGTTCCAGGCCCAATACTAACGATCGGAAACCCGGATCTCCCAATTCCAGGTCACCTGATTGCTGTTATAGCCTCTGATTTGCTACCACAGTGATCAGTCACTGTGAAGCCCGCCCCTGTGTTTTTTTTCTTTCTGTGAATGGAGAGATAGATACATTGCATCTTTGTCTTTCCATGCAGAAAGAAAAAAAAGTGTTCGTAAAAAAATTTAAAATAAATAAAATAATAAAAAAATATAGAAAAAATACCTAGATCAAAGTTTGATCTAGATTAGTGCCAGGGTTAGTGTTGGGTCACAGAAGGGTCAAAGATCAGGGTCAAAGGTCAGAGTCAGCATATTTTGAGCAGGATTTTTTTTTTAAATCAGTATCAATGTAAGTTAGTACCAGTAAGTGTCAGAGTGTTTTAAGTAGAACACAAAAAAAGCAAAATGCGCACTATTGCTTCAAGGCTGTGCTACGGGTACAAACAACAAATAACATAGTAAAAGGTCCAAAAGATGCGGCCCTTAAAATAAGTTACAGTGAGTCCAAAGTGGAGGAGATGGATGTACCCGTCACCAACTTCAGTGTGTATAAACAACAGCATTAGCCACCACGTGGTAAAGTAATCTGGTTACCAGATGGCTGGAAATGGTATGTGTGTTATGATAATCAATGACACATCTTGTATATCCAGCTTCTATATAAAATCCCCAACAGGCAATAGGTCTCCAGATGGTATTCACACTCAACACACTTCTCCAGGTTCTCACATCGAATGTAAGGCATTCAGTTTATCGATCAGCAATACTCAGTGAAGGAAATAAGTAACCAATAGTGAAGCCCGCAATAACATTTAACCACTTGACCACTGAGCACTTAAACCCCCTTCCTAACCAGACCAATTTTCAGCTTTCGGTGCTCTCACTTTTTGAATGACAATTACTCAGTCATACAACACTGTACCCATATGAAATTTTTGTCCTTTTTTTCACACAAATAGAGCTTTCTTTTGGTGGTATTTAATCACCGTTGTTTGTTTTTTTTTGCACTATAAAAGAAAAAAGACTGAAAATTTGGTAAAAAAATGAATTTTTATTTGTTTCTGTTATAAAATTTAGCAAATTAGTAATTTTTCTTCGTAAATTTTGGCTAAAATTTATACTGCTACATATCTTTGGTAAAAATAAGTACAACTTGGTGTATATTATTTGGTCTTTGCGAATGTTAAAGAGTCCAAAAGCTATGGTGCCAATATCTGAAAATTGATCACACCTGACGTACTGACGGCCTATATAATTTCTTGAGACCCTAACATGCCAGAAAAGTACAATTACCCCCAAATGACCCCTTTTTGGAAAGAAGACATTCCAAAGTACTTGAAAAGATGCATGGTGAGTTTTTTTGAAATTGTCATTTTTTCCCACAATTCTTTGCAAAATCAAGATTCTTTTTTTTTTTTCACAAAATTGTCATATTAGAAGGTTATTTCTCACACACAGCATATGCATACCACAAATTACACCCCAGAATACATTCTACTATTCCTCCTGAGTACGGCAATACCACATGTGTGAGACTTTTACACAGCGTGGCCACATTTTGAGGCCCAACATGCAGGGAGCACCTCCAGGCGTTCTGGAGCACCCAGGCCAATTCTTATATTTCTCTCCTACATGTAAAAATAATCATTTATTTGCTAGAAAATTACATAGAACTCCAAAATATTATATATATATTTTTTTAGAAAAGACCCTAGAGAATACAATGGTGGTTGTTGCAACTTTTTATCTCGCACGGTATTTGCGCAGCAATTTTTCGAACGCGTTGTTTTTAGAAAAAAAAGTTTTGTGCTTTTAAAAAAAACAAAATAGTAAAGTTAGCCCAATGTTTTTGCATAATGTGAAAGATAGTTACGCTGAGTAAATAGATGCATAACCTGTCACCCTTCAAAATTGCACACGCTCGTGGAATAGTGCCAAACTTCACTACTTAAAAATCTCCATAGTTGACGCTTTAAAATTTTTTACTGGTTACATGTTTTGAGTTACAGAGGAGGTCCAGGGCCAAAATTATTGCTCTCACTCCAACGTTCGCAGTGATACCTCACATGTGTGGTTTGAATGTGGGCGGGACTTACGTATGCGTTCGCTTCTGCATGCGAGCACACAGACAGGGGTGCTTTAAAATTTATTTATTTTTTTTATTGTTCATTTTACTTTATTTATTTTAGTTTGACACTTTTTTCCCAAAAAAACAATTTTTTTGATCACTTTTATTCCTAATACAAGGAATGTAAACATCCCTTGTAATAGTAATATGGCATGACAGGTCCTCTTTACAGTGAGATATGGGGTCAATAAGACTAAGGCTGGGAAGCCTGAAATAAAAAAATAAAAAAAAACGATCCTGGCTTTGATCGTAGAGGAGTCGGTAGAAGCACCGGAGGGTGGCGGGAAGGGGGGCCGCCCCCTCTCGCCTCTTATAAGAACGATCAAGCAGTGGAACAGCCATTATGATCATTCTTATGGTGTAGGGAATCGCCGGCTGAAAAAGCTGATATCTGAATGATGCCTGTAGCTGCAGGCATCATTCAGCTATCCCCAAAGTCAAGGACGTCATATGACGGCGGGCGGGAACTGGTTAAAAATTGCAGGGTATTGCAGAGTATTGCGGTGTAATGCAGAGTATTGCGGGGTAGTGCAGGGTATTGCGGAGTATTGTGGGGTATTGCGGAGTATTGCGGGGTATTGCGGGGTATTGTGGGGTATTGCAGAGTATTGCAGAGTAGTGCAGGTTATTGCAGAGTAGTGCAGGGTATTGCAGGGTAGTGCAGGATATTGCAGGGTATTGCAGAGTAGTGCAGGGTATTGCGGGGTATTGCAGATTAGTGCAGGGTATTGCGGGGTATTGCAGAGTATTGTGGGGTATTGCAGAGTATTGCAGAGTAGTGCAGGGTATTGCAGAGTAGTGCAGGGTATTGCGGCGTAGTGCAGGGTAGTACGGGGTATTGCAGAGTATTGCTGGGTATATTGCAAGGTATATTGCAGAGTATATTGCAGAGTATATTGCAGGGTATATTGCAGGGTATATTGCAGGGTATATTGCAGGGTATATTGCAGGGTATATTGCAGGGTATATTGCAGGGTATATTGCAGGGTATATTGCAGGGTATATTGCAGGGTATATTGCAGGGTATATTGCAGGGTATATTGCAGGGTATATTGCAGGGTATATTGCAGCGTATATTGCAGGGTATATTGCAGGGTATATTGCAGAGTATAATTGCAGAGTATAATTGCAGGGTATAATTGCAGGGTATAATTGTAGGGTATAATTGTAGGGATGGCTGAGCATGGAGGGATGGATGGATGTGACTGTATTTGTCACTGAGCACCGCTGTGAGCACTGCACATGCAGCCCACAGCGGTGCTGCCATCCGATCCCTCCCCCTCTCTCCTCGCACTGTACCGATCGGTACACAGAGGGGAGGGAGGAACCGGCGTCATGACATAACGCCGGTTTGTTTACATGTGATCGCTCCATCATTTGCCGTTTACCGTGATGCGCCGGTCCTCTGGACCCGGCGGTCACGGAAGTTCTCGGGTGCGCGCCCCAGGGGGCGCGCGAGAGCAGGATTCTGGGAGGACGTCCCACAGACGTCCACCCAGGATAACCCGACCGCGCTGTAGCCGTCTTTCGGCTATGGCCCGGTCGGCAAGTGGTTAAAAGAAATTTATTGTAGTAACAGTTAAAATTAAAAGGTGCATGCATCATAAGAAACGATCGGCTGCAGCATTCAGCGTGCTAGTGTCAGCCTGCCTGACATGTTTCATCGCAAACGGATATCATCAGAGGCATGGCTTCACTGACATCAGCACGCCCTAAATATAGAGGAGCCAATTACAACTGATTGGAGGGGAATTATCTTCCAAGGCAGCAGCTGGGTAAAGTAAGCAATCAAGCAGTGCAGTACGCTGTACGCGTGCGCACCAAAAAACCCCATCTCATTGGCTATAGGGTGACATCAGACACGGGGATGATATCCACCGCGCCATTACGTTCACCCAGAAGTGCTCGGCTAGCCTCTGCCCCTACGGCACATGCGCGGTTTAACTGGACACTTCTATTGACTTGCTAACCAACAGAAACTGACGCCGGACTAATGTCCGCTACGTCATTGCATCGGGCAAGGAAATTTACAAGATATATCGTTGGCTATCATAACACGCATACCATTTCCAGCCATCTGGTAAGCAGATTACTTTACCACGTGGCGGCGAGTGCTGTTGTTTATACACACTGAAGTTGGTGTCGGGTACATCCATCTCCTCCACTTTGGACTCACTGTTGATCTTTTGGACCTTTTTACTATTTTATGTTTGGTTATCAACAGTAGACATGTGCAGGATGAAACAATTCGTTTAGTTTAGCTTTGTTTCGATTCGTTATTTAAATAAATTTGTTTAGTTAAATTCGTTGCATTCGTTACATTCATTTTCGGGATTCGTTTAGTTTCGTATTCGAATTCGAAAAAATTTGACAGCATTCGAAAAAACCTATCAAATTCGAAAAAAATTCTACCGCATTCGAAAAAACTATCAAATTCAAAAAAAGTCTACCGCATTCGAAAAAAACTATTTAATGCAAAAAATTCTACCGCATTCGAATTTGACAGAATTTGAAAAAGTAAACTATATATAACCATTTATATAAACTATATATAACCATTTTGTGAAATTCGAATTTAATATAGAATGAAATCGAATTCCAATAGAAAAGATTAGAATAGAAAATAAGAATAGCATAAAAAAACAATAGAACAGAATAGAAAAAAATATAATCTATTCTAATCTTTTCTATTCAAATTTGAATTCATTCTGTACCAAATTCCAATTCCGGAAGATGGTATTCTAAATATATATATATATATATATATATATATATATATATATATATATATATATATATATATATATATATATATATATATATATACACACATATACATACATTTTTTATTTTTTGTTCTATTCTGTTGTATTGTTTTTTCTATTCTAGTCTTTTCTATTAGAATTCGATTTCATTCTATTTCTATATGACCATTTTCCAAAATTCGGATTAGAATAAAATAGAAAATAATAGAAAAGAATAGCATAGAAAAACCATAGACCAGCATAAATTTTTTTATATATATATATATATATATATATATATATATATATATATATATATATATATATATATATATATATATATATATATATATATATATAACCGTCTTCCGAAGTTCAAATTTCATATAAAATGAATTTGAATTTGAATAGAAAAGATTAGAATAGAGTAGAAAAGAATAGACTAGAAAAACAATTATACTTTTATTCTATTCTGTTCTATTGCTTTTCTAGTCTATTTTCCATTATTTTCTATTCTAATATTTTCTATTCATTCTATACGGAAGCCATCTTCCGAAATTCGAATTTCGTATAGAATGAATTCAAATTCGAATAGAAAAGTTTAGCGTAGTATAGAAAAGAATAGCATAGAAAAACAATGGAACAGAATAGAAGAAAATATTATATATATATATATGTATAAACATAAACGAAGGGACACCTTCTCCAATGCAAATATATTTACTGAATCTTCAAATCATCAAAGTCGTCATGTACATCAATTGCAGCTACTGTATACAGTTGCAAGCATGCCTTTTCAGGCTGTATGGCTTTGTGTGAAAATTCTATGACTGATTCCCTCTTTTGTTCAAAAACTCTAGTACAAGTGGGAGTTACCCCACAGGTGTGTCCCATGCTTCCAAAATGAAAGGCCCTGGGAGAAAAACATTAACCCCATATCAGTTCCAATTTGTTTCCTACCTAGGCAAACAGATGCTTGCACAAGCCAAATAGATTGAGAAAGAGATAAAACTAATTTTTCAACTCATAGTATCACAATCAAAACATCAATAATTCCATATAAACATATTTTCATATATTGAATCATTGATGTTTTGATTGTGATACTATGAGTTGAAAAAATTGTTTTATCTCTTTCTCAATCTATTTGGCTTGTGCAGGCATCTGTTTGCCTAGGTAGGAAACAAATTGGAATTCATATGGGGTTAATGTTTTTCTCCCAGGGCCTTTCATTTGGAAGCATGGGACACACCTGTGGGGTAACACCCACTTGTACTAGAGTTTTTGAATAAAAGAGGGAATCAGTCATAGAATTTTCACACAAATCCATACAGCCTGAGGAAGAGCAGGGATGCTCGCAACTGTATACAGTAGCTGCAATTGATGTACATGACGACTTGAAGACATGATGATTTGAAGATTCAGTAAATATATTTGCATTGGAGAACATGTCCCTTCGTTTATGTTGATGGATATCGGTGGAGAACAGGGAGTCCACCTTGACACCATACTAGTCTAACAGCAAGGACAAAGAAAAGGCAGTAACCCACCCAAAGTTTGAATATATATATATATATATATATATATATATATATATATATATATATATATATATATATATATATATATATATATATATATATATATATATATAGATTGAAGTGTAGAGGAGAACTACACACAGCTTTCAATCTAGTGTCAGCAAACAGGTCCTCCCACCGACCTTGTATATATAAAAATAAAGTTCAGATGTGTTCTGACTGATCTAAGGAAGATCAAATTGCGAACAAATCAGCCTGAAACGTAATCTTTGTCTGAACAGATGATTATAACGATTTTGTTTGGAATGACTCTACTTGCTTTGTAATCTTTTTCTAAAGATTTTATGAAATAAAGCAACACATTTTTAAGTGCAGCAACCTTTGGAACTTTATTTTTATATATATATATATATATATATATATATATATATATATATTATTCTATTGTTTTTCTAGTCTATTATTTTCGTCTATTCTAATTCGATTTCATTCTATATGAAATTAGAATTTCTTAAAATGGTTATATATATATATATATAAAACCATTTTCCGAAATTCAAATTTTGTATAGAATGATTTTGAATTTGAATAGAAAAGATTAAAATAGAATAGAAAATAATAGAAAAGAATAGAATAGAAAAACAATAGTACAGAATAGAATAAGATACAATATATGTGTTTCTAGTTTATTCTTTTATATTATTTTCTTTTCTATTCTAATCTTTTCTATTCAAGTTCGATTTCATTCTATATGATATTCGAATTTCTAGTCTATTCTTTTCTATTCTTTTCTATTCAAATCTTTTCTATTCTAATTCAAATTCATTCTATACAAAATTCGATCTTCAGAAGCCATGTTCCGAAATTCAAATTTCGTAAACAATGAATTCGAATTTGAATAGAAAAGACTATTATAGAATAGAAAATAATAGAAAAGAAAAGAAAAGCATAATAAAACAGAATAAAAAAAATATTATATATATATGTATTCTATTGCTTTATGATTTTATATTCTATTTTATTGTATTTTTTAGAAAATCGATTTCTATCGTTTTCAAATTCGATTCAAATTTGTTTTCGAATTTGATTATGTTTTCGAATTCGATCCGAATTTGTTTTCGAATTCGATCCGAATTTGTTTTCGAATTCGATCCGAATTTGTTTTCGAATTCGATCCGAATTTGTTTTCGAATTCGATCCGAATTTGTTTTCGAATTCGATCCGAATTTGTTTTCGAATTCGATCCGAATTTGTTTTCGAATTCGATCCAAATTTGTTTTCGAATTCGATCCGAATTCGATCCGAATTTGTTTTCGAATTCGATCCGAATTTGTTTTCGAATTCGATCCGAATTTGTTTTCGAATTCGATCCGAATTTGTTTTCGAATTCGATCCGAATTTGTTCGCTTTTTTTCGGATTCGTTTAAATTCATTACTTTTGTAATTTGGAAATTCGGATGCATACGAATTTCCGAATAATGAAAAATTTGTCCGAATTTTGATTTGGAACGAAACAAAATGCACATGTCTAATCAACAGACTGTGCTGGCTGCTTCGTTCCATCAGTTTGTTTAGATTATTATTATTATACAGGATTTATAGATTAGCGCGGATACAGACATATATTTTTTTAACAAATAACATACACATATGTGGTATAGTTGCAATCCTCAAGAGCAGGAACATTTATTTTGGGTTGTTCTTTGGTGGTAGGTTATGGTGGTAACAAGATATATACAGCTAATTTAAATATATATATTTTTTTTTTACTATTTTGGGCCAGGTTTCCTTTTATTATAAAAAGAAAAATTAGGAGATAGCCATACCTATTTATTACCAAATGAAAGCCCAATTTGTCCTGAAAAAAACAATGTCAAATCCACCTGGATGCACAAAGTAGTTGTGATGATATGTACGGCTTTACTAACACATGTAAAAATTGCAAAATTGTGCTTAGGCTTTTAGATTTGTTTTACCCTTAGGTATGAAGGGTTAAAGTGAACACAGCTTCACCCTATTCACTTGGTTGAATGAACATTAAAAGTTAAAGTGTTACTAAACCCAGAACCCTGCATTTACTGTATCTCCCACAGTACCAGAACATGGAATGGCAGTTATCTTAGTAAATATAAACTGCTAAATACCTTTTCTAGTCAGAAGTATATAGCAGTCTTGTGGCTTCTATCAGTGTCTGGTTAAAGCTAGTAGGAGGAGTTTTCATTCTCCTCTGACTGTCCTATGAGGCTGCATGACCCCTGACCCTCTGTCTGGACAGTGCCAATTACATGAACCCTCCCCAAAAAAAAATAACTCTCTTGCAATATGCACCAAAATGAGTATGTGCAGAGTGCCCCCAAGGCTTTGTACTATCTGGGGATGGATTGGGGACTGTGACATAAGGGGAGGATCAGAGAAGATAGGATCAAACAGCCTTTTTTAGACCGGTTTTACCCCTTAGATTCCACAGTGAGTATAACAAGCATGCTTTACTGCATATACAGACTGATTTTACTGTTGTGGGTTTAGTAACACTTTAAGTAAACATTCAATTTACAGAGTAATCAATAACTAATGCTCAGTCAACACCAAAGAGTGGGGGCATTTTGCTTGATCAAATATATATACAATGACAATCATAACAATCTGTCAATGTTTTAGTGGAAATATGAATGCCAATAAATGTAAAAAAATAAGTTGAAATGAGTCCTAAAAACACAGTAAAGGAACAAAATAGGTGGATAATATTCCCACTGATCTGATTTACTCCATTAAAGAGTATGTAATGAGAAGGATAGCAGATCACAATGACATCATACTAAATTCAATAGTACGGTGTATGTCAATTATGTTGTAATAATGGAAAGAAACTGGACATAGTAAAGGTCTATAATATAAATGGATCCAAGGAAATGTCAGAGAAAGCTTGATGAAAGGCTAATATTAAAAGTATTTGTACATGATCATGACAGGAAAAAGGACGATGGTTATTTTTAGTAGATGAAAACGAGCAGTTGCTATAGAGTCGTATGATTATTCCCTAAAAACAGCTAAAGCTCCAGGATGTCATCACAGAATATTTAGCTGTTTTTAATGATCCAGGATTTTAATTTAAAATTTCTAGAATTATTCCCAAAATAATGGTTATATATGCATTGGAAAGCTGGGAATAGACAAAAGCAGCAGTATAGTCAAAACAGACAGGAAAAAGGTTGTAGGACTCTAATAACAGAGAACTAGCAAAGGTTTATGAAATATAGATCCTGTCAAATTAAATAAATTCTGTAAAGAAAGAAATACAAGCTTGTTATTGCCAATCTTCTTGTGAAAATGCTGGCTCACAAGGCTGTAAAATTAGCCATCTAACTTTAATATTTTCTATTCATTGACCCAGAACAAGTTTTCAGATCAAGAGTTATGACTTCAATGTCTACATGCTTTTTCTGGGTGTGAAACTCACAGTAACAATGCCAAAGGGTTAAAATGTCAACCAGTTAGCTAGAATTTTCATAAGAATATTAAAAATGAAAACATAATTCTTTCATGACAGGTTTCCCTTAATGTGGTCATTTTTATGAGGGGGCAAGTTCAAATTTTGACATTAAAAATACCACTCATGTTTTATGTTTGAATTTTACAAAAGTATTTAATATCAATACAATCTATGTTGATACCACCCAAATCTATCTTTCTACCCCTCAGCTCACTCCATCATTTGCGTGTGTATGGCCGTTCGGCTGCCTCACAATACACCTGTAACTCCCTTTCTAATTATATATTCAAAATCCACCCATACTCCTCCCCTTACTCCTCCCCCCACCACTCATAAGCCAACTTGTGGAGTATGGGCATAGGTTTGACAAAGGAGCCATGCATGCTCCAAAATGCGTTACCGCCCACTAATCCTCACTGACGCCATGAGCCTCATGTGTCCTGCAGTGAACCCAAAACACAGGCTTCCCTGCTGCCTCCTCGCTCCCACACGTACGACAAGATTTCACAGCTGCTGGACGGCTCAACACTGCTCTACACCACCGTGCCGAGGATGGACTTAAACCACAGATGAGGACTCCTTATTTTACTATGCTTTTAACACTCCACGATCTTGTAAGTGCTTTTAACCTCTTGTGCACTTTATTAAATTTTGCATACCGCAATTAGAAGTGCCTTTCTTACCTTTTATATCCTCTGAGTTGCTTCTCCTCAAACCAAAGTGCTACCAGAAGTGCCACCTCACAATTATCATCCCCCTGAACAGCTATCCAGAGAAAAGGATTGACCCCTAACTGGACTTTTAAGGCACTCAAATGTGTATAAATAGAAAATTATAAATGTTTTATTATTGAATACATGTAGTAAGAAGTATAGAATAAAAATGGCAGAATGTTGTACACAAATGCATATGGATTGAAACAATCAATACAATAATTGACCAGCTATCCACCTCCACCAGAGCACCCTTACCTCCTCTCTAATTTACTGACAAACATATTCGTCTGGATGTCACACCACTTCTTCAAACTTAATTTATCCAAAACCAAGCTCATAATATTTACTTCCCCATGTGCCCCTTTCCCTGACTTCTCTCAAGATTGATGGCATAACTATCAGCCTATCCCCACATGCTAGGGTGCTAGGTGTTATCCTAGACTCTGAACTCTCCTTTTGGCCCCACATATAGTCACTGTTTAAATCTTGCCACCTCAATCTTTGCAACATTTCCAAAATATGCCCCTTGTAAACCAAAGACACCACAAAGCTTCTAATTCACTCCCTGGTTATCTCTTGCCTCAACTAATGCAGCTTCTACTTCACCATAGTCCATCTCCCCTTCAGTCTATCATAAATGCTGCTGTCAGATTCATCCACTTTACCAACCATTTAGTGTCTGCTACCACTATCCCTTCATGGTCTTCCGCTTACCCAACAAATACAATCCAAAATACTAAGCAGCAGCTATCAGTTTGTACCTGTTTTGCTCAGCCAGCTCCTAGACCAAAAGTAAAAGTGATCCGGTGGCTGTATAGCTGCCAAACTTTTTCACATAGTGGGTGGCATGATCCCCCTGCTGTACCCCCCTTCCCACGTGATTCCTGGGCTCTCCAGGGACCCCATCAAAGGGCTTCAAAATGGTGGGCTGGAGGAGACCGACGAAACATCTGTTCATTTGATCTTCTCTGCTCCTCTGCTCAGAATGAAACAAAGCATCTGATCGAGCAGATCTTTGCTCAGTTAGATGCTTTGGAGTGCAGGGCACACATTGACCCCCAATGTCTCCATTAAGAGTACCTGTCACCTGCCCAAAGTTATCACATGAGCTATTGTTAACCCCTTGTGATAGTAATAAAATTAAACAAAATAAATAAATAATAAGTAAAAAAAAATAATGAAAAAAAAAATATATTAAAAAAATAAAGTATACATAATAATTCCCCCACTGCCCTGCAAACACCCACAAGGCACAAAAGCACACATTTAACTCTAAATTGATGAGCTTTAAAGGCTTTAAAGTGTCATCTATGGAAATAGTTAGGTACAGTCGTTTTACCCAGGAGCTCCCAACTCTAGGGCGTGATATGTTTGGTATATATTTACTTTACACAACGTCATTTTTTATATCTTACCAAAAAATAGGTATTATATTGTGTGTTTGCACTACAATTTATTTAAGTAATTTTATAGCCAAAAAATGCAGATTTTTACATGTGTGTAAAAAGTGAAAAAAATATTCCAGTGAAGAATTGGTTTAACTGATAAGGACTTTTGTGCCTGCCAAAGTTTTCAAATCTCTGCCTCATGTGAATCACCCCAGCGGTCTTTTAAATGCAATTTTTTTGGAAAAAATAAACTTCACTGAATTAAAAAAAAAAACTAAACAGTAAACAAAACATTTTTTTTTGTGTATTGTGAAAGATAATGTTACACCAAGTAAATAGATACCTAACATGTTACGCTTCAAATTTGTACGCACTCGTGGAATGGCGACAAACTACGGTACTTGAAAATCTCCATAGGCGACGTTTTAAACATTTTAACAGTTACCAGTTTAAAGTTACAAATGAGGTCTTTTGCTAGAATTATTGTTCCCACTCTAACGATTGCGGCGATGCCACACAGTTTATATTTGTGGGTGCAACTTACGTATGCGTTTTTTTGGTGCGCAAGCACACGGGGACAGGGGCGCTTTAAACATTATTTTTTATTATTTATTTATTTTTTATTATTTTTACACTGTTCATTTAAAAAAAAAATCTGATCACTTTTTTATTGCTTATTGCTGTCACAAGGATTTAAACATCCCTTGTGAAAGTAATAGGCAGTGACAGGTACTCTTTATTGAGGGATGTGGGGTCTAAAAGACCCCAAACCCCCACCTCTGCACTTCAAAAGTATTCAAAACACCAAAATCTGCATTTTTGAATGCCTTGGATTTTTTTAAATTGGCGCCATTTGCAGCCGAGTAAACCAGAAGTGACATCAGAGACCCGAATGAAGCTGATTCCAGCTTTGTTCGGGACTCTGGGCAGCCAGCGGACATGCTGGCTGATCGCTCTGTGTTTCCCGATAGGATCGGAGACCCGGGTGGAGCCTCCCACTGCTTGTGATAACAGCCGAGTGGCTATTTAGCTGCAACGATTATTATCACCTGAAAGCCGACCGTCTGTTCTAAAAAATGGTACTGGGGTGATGCCTCTGGCTGCAGACATCACCCCGGTACAACAACTTCAACAAAATGATGTACAGGTAAGTGATTTTGCCTGAAGTGGTTAACCTGACAGTTTGAATCACTTACCTAAAGAATTTATATTAATAAATACAGATCATTAATAATCTCCATCTTAACTTGAAAAAGATTTGTGACAACAATAAGGAGCAACTTAAACATTTCCCTACACAAGTTTTTGTCAATGTTTAAATGAATATGAAAATTCACTTTCATTTTGCTTGAACAGGTCTTCCATTCACAGTGTGTCATGAAGAAAAAAATAAATAATATTCTATTATGGTAAGAATGTACCTGTTTGACATTTTCTATTAAACTCACCTTACCACCCTTTTACCTTTTCAAGAAAACTGAAAGCTAATGTTCATATTGATTGAAAAAAATTAAAAGAACAACTGTAAACTGGGCTGATTCGCAGCCCTGTTTGAGAAAGATAATTGAGGGTTATTTAAACCATTTCTTTCTGATTCATTTTTAGTTTGAATGATAGTATCTTAATGAAGTATTTTGCAAGTGGTAATCATTTTAACCTGAAGTCACCAAATGATTAGTATAGTATCTAGGGGTGTAATTGTTAGTATATATTATGCTGTGTTCAGCTAGCTATTGTTATAATTATAGTGTTGAAAATAATGTTTCTTGAAATGTCATTTAGGAAATTACTAGAATAAAAAGCGTTGTATATAATTTATGCCTATAGGAACTTTACCCAAACACCAATTTGTCCTGATCTATTTGCATGTATCTTTAAAATTTGCATGTAATCCTCTGAAACTGAGTAATTATGTACTTCTCTAAAAGGTCCCTTTATAGTTTGTGATAGTCATTTTAGTACTGCTAATTTTTTTAAGTGTTCATTACCTGGTATTCAGAGCTGTAGTCGAAGGGCAAAGGCTTTCTTTTAACAGCAGAGCGATGCTTTGAAGAGAAAAGAAAAGAGAGAGGGGCGCCAAGCCGATCATAGTGTAGTAAGAGAGTTTGTTGTAGGGATCAAATAAGATCAAAGTTGCACTCACAAACAAAAGTAGATAAAACATAAAAGCATGTCTCTTAACCTTTTGGCGCTGGCCTCAGGCAAAAATGCAGCCTCTTGGCGGGTTGGCCTTGGAGCCACATTGCATTTGCATTAGTGCAATTTGTATTAGTGCAAATACAGCTGTGCTAAGAGAGTGCACCCTGCGCGCTCCAAGCACAACTACCAGTGGCTAATCACGGCGATCACATGATCATAAACCCCGCCTCCCAGAATCCTAAATCCCTTAAAGGGCCAGGAGGCACTGGCTCCAAGGGGTTAATTCAATGTGCAGTATTGACAATTGTGGAGATGGAAGACCAGAGCGCTGCTCCTTCAGTTGCTGCAGTCGCTCACTATATACAGGGGTAGAACAACCACTGTGGGACACAGAAGACACTGCTGATTATGTGCCTACACACTGTCTGAGGAAACTTAAATGCATTTTCGGACAGCCTTTGCAACTACACATGTCCTGGCAGTGTGAGCACATCATCCGGTGGTGTCTTCTGTGTCCCACTGCGACGGTTCTTCCCCTGTCTATAAGGCAGCTCTTGTATAGCAGCCACGGAGGAAACTGCGCTCCGGTCTTCCATCCCTACAAATATCTGGACTGCACACTGGTTTAAGAGACATGCTTTTATCTCATTTTGTTTGTGAGTGCAACTTTTATCTTTTTTTGATCTCTATAATATTACACAATATTACATGGTCGGCTTGGAGCCCCTCTCTCTTTTCTTTTCTGATCACAGCTTTGGGATTCCCAGCCTGACAGAGGAGGCAGCCTAGTTCAGCCTATAGTCAGCTTACCACTTATTAGAAAGTACTCACAGCCTTCAGATTAATCTATTCACAAGTAGGGATGAGCCGAACACCCCTCTGTTCGGTTCGCACCAGAACATGCGAACAGGAAAGAAGTTTGTTCGAACACGCGAACACCGTTAAAGTCTATGGGACACGAACATGAATGATCAAAAGTGCTAATTTTAAAGGCTTATATGCAAGTTATTGTCATAAAAAGTGTTTGGGGACCTGGGTCCTGCCCCAGGGGACATGGATCAATGCAAAAAAAAGTTTTAAAAATGGCCGTTTTTTCAGGAGCAGTGATTTTAATAATGCTTAAAGTCAAACAATAAAAGTGTAATATCCCTTTAAATTTCGTAGCTGGGGGGTGTCTATAGTATGCCTGTAAAGGGGCGCATGTTTCCTGTGTTTAGAACAGTCTGACAGCAAAATGACATTTTGAAGGAAAAAACACATTTAAAACTACCCGCGGCTATTGCATTGCCGACAATACACATAGAAGTTCATTGATAAAAACGGCATGGGAATTCCCTACAGGGCAACCCCGAACCAAAATTAAAAAAAACAAATGACGTGGGGGTCCCCCTAAATTCCATACCAGGCCCTTCAGGTCTGGTATGGATTTTAAGGGGAACCCCGCGCCAAAAAAAACGAAAAAAAAACGGCGTGGGGTCCCCCCAAAAATCCATACCAGACCCTCATCTGAGCACGCAACCTGGCAGGCCGCAGGAAAAGAGGGGGGACAATAGTGCGGCCCCCCCTCCTGAACCGTACCAGGCCACATGCCCTCAACATTGGGAGGGTGCTTTGGGGTAGCCCCCCAAAACACCTTGTCCCCATGTTGATGAGGACAACGGCCTCATCCCCACAACCCTGGCTGGTGGTTGTGGGGGTCTGCGGGCGGGGGGGGCTTATCGGAATCTGGGGACAACAAGGGGACCCCCAGATCCCGCCCCCCCCCCTGTGTAAAATGGTAAGGGGGTACTTACCCCTACCATTTCACTAAAAAACTGTCAAAAATGTTAAAAATGACAAGAGACAGTTTTTGACAATTCCTTTATTTAAATGCTTCTTCTATCTTCCTTCATCTTCTTCTGGTTCTTCTGGCTCTTCTGGTTCTTCCTCCGGCGTTCTCGTCCAGCATCTCCTCTGCGGCGTCTTCTATCTTCTTCTCCTCGGGCCGCTCCGCACCCATTGCATGGGGGGAGGCTCCCGCTCTTCTCTTCATCTTCTTCTTCATCTCTTCTTCCTTCTTCTCTTCTTCATTTTCTTCTCCGGGCCGCTCCGCATCCATGCTGTGGCATGGAGGGAGGCTCCCGCTGTGTGACGGCGTCTCTTCGTCTGACGGTTCTTAAATAACAGGGGGCGGGGCCACCCGGTGACCCCGCCCCCTCTGACGTACGGGACATGACGGGACTTCCCTGTGGCATTCCCCGTGACGTCACAGGGAAGTCCCGTCAAGTCACTGTGCGTCAGAGGGGGCGGGGTCACCGGGTGGCCCCGCCCCCTGTTATTTAAGAACCGTCAGACGAAGAGACACCGTCACACAGCGGGAGCCTCCCTCCATGCCACAGCATGGATGCGGAGCGGCCCGGAGAAGAAAATGAAGAAGAGAAGAAGAGAAGAAGGAAGAAGGAAGAAGAGATGAAGAAGAAGATGAAGAGAAGAGCGGGAGCCTCCCCCCCATGCCATGGGTGCGGAGCGGCCCGAGGAGAAGAAGATAGAAGACGCCGCAGAGGAGATGCTGGACGAGAACGCCGGAGGAAGAACCAGAAGAGCCAGAAGAACCAGAAGAAGATGAAGGAAGATAGAAGAAGCATTTAAATAAAGGAATTGTCAAAAACTGTCTCTTGTCATTTTTAACATTTTTGACAGTTTTTTAGTGAAATGGTAGGGGTAAGTACCCCCTTACCATTTCACACAGGGGGGGGCCGGGATCTGGGGGTCCCCTTGTTAAAGGGGGCTTCCAGATTCCGATAAGCCCCCCGCCCGCAGACCCCCACAACCACCGGCCAGGGTTGTGGGGATGAGGCCCTTGTCCTCATCAACATGGGGACAAGGTGTTTTGGGGGCTACCCCAAAGCACCCTCCCAATGTTGAGGGCATGTGGCCTGGTACGGTTCAGGAGGGGGGGGCCACACTATCGTCCCCCCCTCTTTTCCTGCGGCCTGCCAGGTTGCGTGCTCGGATAAGGGTCTGGTATGGATTCTTGGGGGGACCCCACGCCGTTTTTTTTTTTTTTGGCGCGGGGTTCCCCTTAAAATCCATACCAGACCTGACTTTAAGCATTATTAAAATCACTGCTCCTGAAAAAACGGCCGTTTTTAAAACTTTTTTTTGCATTGATCCATGTCCCCTGGGGCAGGACCCGGGTCCCCAAACACTTTTTATGACAATAACTTGCATATAAGCCTTTAAAATTAGCACTTTTTATTTCTCCCATAGACTTTTAAAGGGTGTTCCGCGGCATTCGAATTTGCCGCGAACACCCCAAATTGTTCGCTGTTCGGCGAACTTGCGAACAGCCAATGTTTGAGTCGAACATGAGTTTGACTCGAACTCGAAGCTCATCCCTATTCACAAGCTGTCATTTGTATCTTGTTTCTTTTTTGTATTTGTTATGTATATATGAACAGACACTCTGTTTCCAGCAAGCTGCTACACAGCAACTCTCAGGAAAATTTTTTTTTGCTTTGGTTATTTTATTTTATTTCAATTTGTCTATGGTTTGTATTTTTATTTTCTCTATGTGATAAGTGCCAGACATTCATTTCTTTTATTTTTTAACAGAGCGATGCTGCATTTCTGTGGCATATTATAGCAAATTGGATATTAACTCCTGATTTACATGTAACACACAATGTGGTTCATTTGCTATAGGTAAAAAGGCTATTCACTTTAAGCCTAGGTTCACACTGAGTACGGGAATGAAATTGTGCAAGTTCAGCTGAACTCGCACAATTTCATTCCCACATATCAGTCCCGATTTCAGGGATGACTTCAGAGACAAATATGTGGGTTTCTGCACAGATGTCAATGGAAATTACCAAAAGTAGTACATAAACTACTTTTGGAAATCGGTGCGGTGCAGGAAATGCGGCGTTGCACCCAGTGGCGGGCGATTAAGTTTTAGGATGGGGGGGTGCCAGACCCTGCCCTTCCTTTTTGACCCCTCCCACTTGGTGAAAATGTGTCTGAGATGAACAAGGGATGGAGGGAGAGGGAGAGAGGGATGGAGGGACAGCAGGCCCAGATCCAACACAACAATAGAAATATGTGTATTCTAGAAAGTTTAACAATCAGCAAATAAAGATACTCCAAACACCTGGTGTTAGCGCTTCAATCATCCCGTCACCATGGTTGTTATGGTGTAAGGATGATTGAAGCGCATTATTTCTATTATTACATTGTAATATAAAATGAAATCATTCAACTATAATGCAGAATCAGTGGGAGCCCTGAGCGTGTCACTAGCCATGTTGCCTGCCACCAGATGCCATCAGGTGTCCGCAGCGGAGTTCCTCCTTACATCAGGTGCACCCGGCTGAGTCCCTCCTTACATGCGTAATATGTGTCACATAAAATGCAGCCTGTGTCCCACCAAATGCAGCAGCCTGTATCACCACCAAATGCAGCAGCCTGTGTCACCACCAAATGCAGCAGCCTGTGTCACCACCAAATGCAGCAGCACGTGTCAAAACCAATTGCAGCAGCATGTGTCACCACCAAATTGCAGCAGCACGTGTCACCACCAAATTGCAGCAACACGTGTCAAAACCAATTGCAGCAGCACGTGTCACCACCAAATTGCAGCAGCATGTGTCACCACCAAATTGCAGCAGCCTGTGTCACCACCAATTGCAGCAGCCTGTGTCACCAAATTGCAGCAGCATGTGTCACCACCAAATTGCAGCAGCATGTGTCACCACCAAATTGCAGCAGCATGTGTCACCACCAAATTGCAGCAGCATGTGTCACCACCAAATTGCAGCAGCATGTGTCACCACCAAATTGCAGCAGCATGTGTCACCAAATTGCAGCAACCTGTGTCACCACCAATTGCAGCAGCATGTGTCACCATCAAATTGCAGCAGCATGTTTCAGAAAATTGCAGCAGCATGTGTCACCACCAATTTCAGCAGCATGTGTCACCACCAAATTGCAGCAGCATGTGTCACCACCAAATTGCAGCAGCATGTGTCACCAAATTGCAGCAGCATGTGTCACCACCAAATTGCAGCAGCATGTGTCACCAAATTGCAGCAGCCTGTGTCACCAAATTGCAGCAGCCTGTGTCACCAAATTGCAGCAGCCTGTGTCACCAAATTGCAGCAGCCTGTGTCACCACCAAATTGCAGCAGCATGTGTCACCACCAAATTGCAGCAGCATGTGTCATTAAATTGCAGCAGCATGTGTCATTAAATTGCAGCAGCATGTGTCACCACCAAATTGCAGCAGCATGTGTCATCAAATTGCAGCAGCATGTGTCACCACCAAATTGCAGCAGCATGTGTCATCACGAGATTGCAGCAGCATGTGTCACCAAATTGCAGCAGCATGTGTCATCACCAAATTGCAGCAGCATGTGTCACCAAATTGCAGCAGCCTGTGTCACCACCAATTGCAGCAGCATTTGTCACCAAATTGCAGCAGCCTGTGTCTCCACCAATTGCAGCAGCATGTGTCAGCAAATTGCAGCAGCATGTGTCACCACCAAATTCCAGCAGCATGTGTCACCAAATTGCAGCAGCCTGTGTCACCACCAATTGCAGCAGCATTTGTCAACAAATTGCAGCAGCATGTGTCACCACCAATTGCCGCAGCATGTGTCACCTCCAAATTGCAGCAGCATGTGTCACCATTAGGGATGAGCCGAACACCCCCCGGTTCGGTTCGCACCAGAACCCGCGAACGGACCGAAAGTTCGCACGAACGTTAGAACCCCATTGACGTCTATGGGACTCAAACGTTCGAAATCAAAAGTGCTCATTTTAAAGGCTAATTTGCATGGTATTGTCCGAAAAAGGGTTTGGGGACCCGGGTCCTACCCCAGGGGACATGTATCAATGCAAAAAAAACTTTTAAAAATGGCCGTTTTTTCGGGAGCAGTGATTTTAATGATGCTTAAAGTAAAAAAAAAAAAGTGAAATATTCCTTTAAATATCGTACCTGGGGGGTGTCTATAGTATGCCTGTAAAGTGACGCGTGTTTCCCATGTTTAGAACAGTCCCTGCACCAAATGTCATTTTTAAAGGAAAAAATCTCATTTAAAACTGCTTGCGGGTTTAATGTCATGTTGGGGCATGGCAATATGGATGAAAATCAGTGAGACAAACGGCATGGGTACCCCCCCAGTCCATTACCAGGCCCTTTGGGTCCTGTATGGATATTAAGGGGAACCCCGCACCCAAATTAAAATAAGGAAAGGCCCTATATACTCTGAACAACAGTATACAGGCGGTGCAAACAAGACAGGGACTGTAGGTTTGTTGTTAAGTAGAATCTCTTTGTAATTTAGAACGGGTACATTTTTAACGTGTTTAGCTCCAGCCAAAAAATCTTTTTTAAGCTTTTTGGAAAACATAGGGAAGGGTTATCACCCCTGTGACATTTGTTTTGCTGTCTTTCCTCCTCTTCAGAAGATTTCACCTCACTTTTTTGTCCCAATGAAAAATATTTTTTGAAAATTTGGGTTTTTTTGTGGAACAAGGATTGGAAAGCATCAGTGGAAAGGAGAAATTGTTTTCCCATATTAACTCTTACAGGAGAGAATTTCCCTTCCTAGGGGTAGATTTCATCTCACTTCCTGTTGTCTCCTTCCGTTTGCAAGTAGGAGTCGTTTGTAAGTTAGATGTTTGAAAGTAGGGTCCTGCCCTATATACTCAGCAGAAATTTGGGCCTTAGGTGTTGCTGTGGCCACAACACTGTAAGCCCTCACAGGGCCCTGCTGTGAAATATTAGATCAAGAATTGTAATTACATGCCCCTGTTGAACAGGAGCTGAAAAATTAGGCCTTAGGCACTGGTGCCACAACACTGCAACCCCTCACAGACACTCTAGTTGGAACACAGGAATGAGCCCTGCTGCAAAGTATTGCATCAAAAATTGTAATTACACGCCCCTGTTAGACAGGGGCAGAAAAATTGGGCCTTAGGCACTGGTGCTGGTGCCACAACACTGCAACCCCTCACAGACACTCTAGTTGGAACGCAGGAACGAGCCCTGCTGCAAAGTATTGCATCAAAAATTGTAATTACACGCCCCTGTTAGACAGGGGCAGAAAAATTGGGCCTTAGGCACTGGTGCTGGTGCCACAACACTGCAACCCCTCACAGACACTCTAGTTGGAATGCAGGAATGAGCCCTGCTGCAAAGTATTACATCAAAAATTGTAATTACACGCCCCTGTTAAACAGGGGCTGAAAAATTGTGCCTTAGGCACTGGTGGTGGCGCCCAGAACCAAAAATGTTCTTACAAGCTATCAGCGTGATGATTGAGGAGGAAGAGGATAATTACTCAGGGATAGTCACTCAGCATCAGCATAGGCAGTCTTTGAAGGGATCTGAGATTTCAAAAAAAATTATTCGGTTACATCAGCCTCAGGTGCTTGGTAGCTGGTGGTGATCCAAGACTGATTCATTTTTATGAAGGTCAGCCGATCGACCGAGTCGGTGGACAGACGCACCCTGTGATCGGTTATCACGCCTCCAGCAGCACTGAATGTGCGTTCCGAAAGAACGCTGGATGCAGGACAGGCCAGTAGCTCAATTGCATACTGTGCAAGCTCTGGCCAGTGATCCATCCTCAAGACCCAGTAACCCAGAGGATTTTCGGTGGGAAAGGTGTCCAAGTCTGATCTTGCCCCTAGGTATTCCTGCACCATGTAAAACAGACGCTGGCGATGGTTGCTGGAACCGATCATACCTTGGGGCTGCGGACCAAAAAATTGTCTGAACGCATCGGTCAGACGGCCACCTTCTCCACCTTCATTCTTTGACTGACCGAAGCCTCAGCAACACGTTGTCCAGAAACAGGAGTTTGTAACCTCCCAGTCTCTGGGAACGCGTTGCACAGACCTTTCTGCAAGGCCTCCCGAAGATGTTTCATCCTCTGCTCCCTCTGCGATGGCAAGATAAGGTCCGCAACCTTACCCTTGTAACGTGGATCAAGGAGGGTTGCCAGCCAGTATTGGTCCTTCTCCTTCATACCACGAATACGAGGATCCTTACGCAGGCTTTGCAGGATCAGGGAGGCCATGCAGCGTAGGTTTGCTGAGGCATTCGGTCCGGAGTCCTCTGGGTCACTAAGGACAACAACGTCCGCAGCCACCTCCTCCCAGCCACGTACAAATCCATGTGTTCCTTGGGACTGATCCCTTAAAGACTGCTGATGCTGAGTGCCAGGCTCCACCTCCATACTGACACAATCTTCCTCCTCCTCCTCCTCCTCCTCCTCGTCCTCTTCCTGTGTGATCGGCGGGCACGCAGGAACACTGTCTGGATAAAGGGGGCCTTGAGAGCTAAGGAAGTCCTCCTCTTCCTGCCTCTGTTCTGCCTCAAGTGCCCTGTCCATTATTCCACGCAGCGTGTGCTCCAACAGGTGGACAAGGGGGACAGTGTCACTGATGCATGCACTGTCACTGCTCACCATCCTCGTGGCCTCCTCGAATGGTGACAGGACAGTGCATGCATCCCTGATCATGGCCCACTGGCGTGGGGAAAAAAAACCAAGCTCCCCTGACCCTGTCCTGGTGCCATAGTCGCACAGGTACTCATTGATGGCCCTCTGCTGCGTGTGCAGCCGCTGCAGCATGGCCAACGTTGAGTTCCACCTGGTGGGCATGTCACAGATTAGGCGGTTCTTGGGCAGGTTAAACTCCTTTTGGAGGTCCGTCAGCCGAGCACTGGCATTATATGACCGGCGGAAATGCACACAGACTTTCCTGGCCTGCCTCAGGACATCCTGTAAGCCCAGGTACCTGCCCAAGAACCGCTGCACCACCAAGTTAAGGACGTGAGCCAAACAGGGCACATGGGTCAGTTGTCCCTGTCGGAGGGCAGAGAGGAGGTTGGTGCCATTGTCGCAAACCACCATTCCTGCCTTAAGTTGGCGTGGCGTCAACCACCTCTGAACCTGCCCCTGCAGAGCTGACAGAACCTCTGCCCCAGTGTGGCTCCTGTCCCCCAAGCACACCAGCTCAAGCACCGCATGGCATCTTTTGGCCTGCGTACTTGCGTAGCCCCTTGAACGCCTACGGAGCACCGCTGGTTCCGAGGAAGAGGCCATGGAGGAAGAAGAAGAGGAGGGGGTGGAGGAGAGAGGTGTGTCACAATCAGCATTTTGGAGGCGTGGTGGCGGAACAACCTCCAACACTACTGCACCTTGTCCTGCATCCTTCCCAGCTGCCAGCAGAGTCACCCAATGCGCCGTGAAACTAAGGTAACGTCCCTGTCCATTCCTGCTGGACCATGAGTCAGCGGTAATATGCACCTTACCGCTGACCGCCCTGTCCAGCGAGGCATGGACATTGCCTTCCACATGCCGGTAGAGAGCCGGAATCGCCTTCCGTGAGAAAAAGTGGCGTTTGGGTACCTGCCACTGAGGAACCGCACATTCCACAAACTCACGGAAGGGGGCAGAGTCTACCAACTGAAAAGGCAGCAGTTGAAGTGCTAGCAATTTTGCCAAGCTAGCATTCAACCGCTGGGCATGTGGATGGCTGGGAGCAAACTTCTTTCGGCGGTGCAGCAGCTGGGGCAGGGAAATTTGCCTGGTACAATCTGACGTCGGTGTACCAAAAGCAGATTGCCCACAAGTACTTGGCTGTGACACACCTAATTCTACACCTTCATTCCTCTCACTGCAGGTCTCAGAGAGGACTGAAGGTCTAGTGGGGTTGGAAATCTCAGCTGATGAGGAGCAAGGAGAGATCCTCTTTGTTCTTTGGTGTGGGTCTTTTAGATATGCTTGTCAACGAACTGCATGGCAGGTCAACATATGTCTGGTCAAGCATGTGGTACCCAAGCGGGAGATGTTTTGGCCACGCGAGATACGCTTGAGACATATGTTGCAAATAGCAGCGGTGCGATCTGATGCACTCGTCTCAAAAAAGGCCCACACCAAAGAACTTTTTGAATAACGCGCAGAGACTGCAGCGCCCTGCACATGTGGAGCTTTGGGGTGTGATGCAGTCAATGTGCTGCCCTTAGGCTGGCCCCTGGAGGGCATCCTGCCTCGTTGGTGATGTGCCGCCTCCTCCTCCTCCTCCTCTCTCCTATCAGGCACCCACGTTGAGTCAGTGACCTCATCATCCCCTCCCTCCTCATCACTGGAGCAAACCTGGCAGTATGCTGCAGCAGGGGGAGCATGACTGCCAGATTGCTGTCCTTCTTGGGCACCCCCTCTGTCCGTGCTCATGTTACTGCCTTCATCGAGCTCAGTATCATCATCAGAGCCTTCCAAACGCTGGCCATCCTCCTGGAGCATGTACCCAACACTGTGGTCAAACAGTTCGAGGGAATCCTCAGGAGGACATGGTGGAGCTAGGGAAGGAGTCACTGATGACATTGAGCTGAGGGAAGAGGCCGCTGCTTTGCCAGACAAAGCACCCTGGGCATGGGTGAGAGAGGATGAGGAGGATGAGGACGGCTTGGTCATCCACTCGACCAAGTCTTCCGCATGTTGCGGCTCAACACGGCCAGCTGCCGAAAAAAAGGCCAAGCATGTCCCATGGCCACGTGCTGATGAGGATGCACCGTCTCCACGACCAGCACTAGACACAGAGCCTGCTTGCCCTCTCTTATTGGCTTGTGACTGTCTGCCTCTCCTTCTTGGCCTTCCAGACATACTAATGGCCTGTAGCTGCACTAAGCTGGGATAGAACACCTGTAATTTTCTTCAGGTAGCTTTATATACTGTAACCAGACAAGCCTGCCTGTCAGTAGGAAGATAACAGGAACGGATCTAGCTGAACACTGTGAGCAGGAGGCACTGCACTAAATGTAAATAGCAGGAACGGATCTAGCTGAACACTGTGAGCAGGACGCACTGACTGCACTAAATGTAAATAGCAGGAACAGATCTAGCTGAACACTGTGAGCAGGATGCACTGCACTAAATGTAAATAGCAGGAACGGATCTAGCTGAACACTGTGAGCAGGACGCACTGACTGCACTAAATGTAAATAGCAGGAACAGATCTAGCTGAACACTGTGAGCAGGACGCACTGCACTAAATGTAAATAGCAGGAACGGATCTAGCTAAACACTGTGAGCAGGACGCACTGACTGCACTAAATGTAAATAGCAGGAACAGATCTAGCTGAACACTGTGAGCAGGACGCACTGCACTAAATGTAAATAGCAGGAACGGATCTAGCTGAACACTGAGCAGGACGCACTGACTGCACTAAATGTAAATAGCAGGAACGGATCTAGCTGAACACTGTGAGCAGGACGCACTGCACTAAATGTAAATAGCAGGAACGGATCTAGCTGAACACTGAGCAGGACGCACTGACTGCACTAAATGTAAATAGCAGGAACAGATCTAGCTGAACACTGTGAGCAGGACGCACTGCACTAAATGTAAATAGCAGGAACGGATGTAGCTGAACACTGAGCAGGACGCACTGACTGCACTAAATGTAAATAGCAGGAACGGATCTAGCTGAACACTGTGAGCAGGACGCACTGCACTAAATGTAAATAGCAGGAACGGATCTAGCTGAACACTGTGAGCAGGACGCACTGCACTAAATGTAAATAGCAGGAACGGATCTAGCTGAACACTGAGCAGGACGCACTGACTGCACTAAATGTAAATAGCAGGAACAGATCTAGCTGAACACTGTGAGCAGGACGCACTGCACTAAATGTAAATAGCAGGAACGGATCTAGCTGAACACTGTGAGCAGGACGCACTGACTGCACTAAATGTAAATAGCAGGAACGGATCTAGCTGAACACTGAGCAGGACGCACTGCACTAAATGTAAATAGCAGGAACGGATCTAGCTGAACACTGTGAGCAGGATGCACTGACTGCACTAAATGTAAATAGCAGGAACGGATCTAGCTGAACACTGTGAGCAGGACGCACTGCACTAAATGTAAATAGCAGGAACGGATCTAGCTGAACACTGTGAGCAGGACGCACTGACTGCACTAAATGTAAATAGCAGGAACAGATCTAGCTGAACACTGTGAGCAGGACGCACTGCACTAAATGTAAATAGCAGGAACGGATCTAGCTGAACACTGAGCAGGACGCACTGACTGCACTAAATGTAAATAGCAGGAACGGATCTAGCTGAACACTGTGAGCAGGACGCACTGCACTAAATGTAAATAGCAGGAACAGATCTAGCTGAACACTGTGAGCAGGACGCACTGCACTAAATGTAAATAGCAGGAACGGATCTAGCTGAACACTGAGCAGGACGCACTGCACTAAATGTAAATAGCAGGAACGGATCTAGCTGAACACTGTGAGCAGGACGCACTGACTGCACTAAATGTAAATAGCAGGAACGGATCTAGCTGAACACTGTGAGCAGGACGCACTGCACTAAATGTAAATAGCAGGAACAGATCTAGCTGAACACTGTGAGCAGGACGCACTGCACCAAATGTAAATAGTCTAGATAGAAGATAACAGGAACGGATCTAGCTAAACTGAATACAGTGTATATATATATATATGCAACACCTGGGATGCATATATATACACAATACACTGTAAGTGCAGCTAACTGACTGACTGTTCTGCCTAATCTATCTAACTCAAATCAAATGACACTGTCTGTCTCTCTCTCTATCTCTCAGCACACCGGAACACACTACACAGGGCCGCCGTGCAGGCGGCCTTATATAGTGTGGGGCGTGTACTAAACCACCCTGGCTTTGGCCAATTACAGCTCTCTCTACTGACGGTGCTGTGATTGGCCAAGCATGCGGGTCATAGTGCATGCTTGGCCAATCATCAGCCAGCAATGCACTGCGATGCCGCAGTGAATTATGGGCCGTGACGCGCCACACGAATTTGGCGCGAACGGCCCATAACGTTCGCAATTCGACGGACGGTCGAACAGCCGATGTTCGAGTCGAACATGGGTTCGACTCGAACACGAAGCTCATCCCTAGTCACCATCCTCCTCACAACTTTAGCCATGATCTTGGCCTTTCCCACATTAGGGTTTAGTTAATGTTCATACTTCCCATCATAGTCAACTCTTCAAGATGTCCACCATCTGCACCATCTCTACAAAGGACATATTTGAGGCCTTAAATCTCCTCCGGGATTAGGACGTTTGTGGCTCCGGGCTTTCGTCGTTGCTGCTGCTGTCTGCATGCACTTGCTCTGTCTCCGCCATGTGCTCTCCCACTGCGCCAAAAGACAAGGGGCAGGGAATAGACTAGAAAGAACGTCAGGGGCGGTCGGAGTTTCACACCTGCGCAGTGTATATAAACCGTAACATGCGTGCTTCGTACGTATGCTCTGTGAGTGGAGGAAGGAGTATCGGAAGCACCGATCATTAGAACGAAGGTACAATTTGAACTTGGGGCATCAGTGGTCTATACTGCTTATAGATTGAGACCTATATTGGGACAAGATTAGTAGAGTTTAGCCTGACATTAGGGTTTGTGAACTGGTGAAACTCACACAACTGCGCCCTCCTTGAGTCCCCACCACTGCGCTCAAAGCCAAAGAAAAAAGGTGTTAACCTCCTGTGGAAAAAACTAACATACCACTATAAGTGATCTAGTAAGGTTCATGCAAAAGCCGCCACTTTAAATGAAAAAACTGAAAAAAACCTTCTATTGACTCCAAGAGACCAAGAAAGATCCCTGCAAATCAATGTAAGTGGCGCTAAATAACAGTGTTGACACCGACTGGTGTTCAAAAAATTGTTGTTGTTGGACCCTATGAGTTAAACCAAAATTAGTATCAAAATTAATATCACACGTGAAAACATATAACATAATATTGCATGATAATGTGATCTACCATACACAGGACAATCTCAACCACAAATATATCAATGGTGAAAAATATATATCAATAGTGAAAAAAAATATATATATATAAGCAAAAGTGTCAGTCTGTAATCCAAAGAAAGTCCATAGAAAAAACAGTGAAGAGAGTGTGCGATTCCTGAAAAATATCCACCAATTCACTCAGTGCCAGTGATTCCTTTCCCTTTGAACTCAACACTCACCGACTCAATATGCCTCACACTCTCGTGTTTGGCAATCAAGCATGATCATCTAGGTGGTCAGATGAAGGTGAAAGCTCCAAATTCCATTTATCCCAGTGTGATCTCATTCCATAGAAAAATGAAAATGCACAAATAGTGTGATACCGTAAAACATAAAATTTATGAAAAACTTCAATCATTGCACTCACATAAAAACTCTTGTCTCAAGCCAAAACCGCACTGCAATACTAATGACACTCCTCCTCTGTGAAACGCCCAGCACCACTTTGAATGAAGGTCGCGGCAGACCCAAGGTAAGTGTTTGAATAGACTCTCACCCCCGCTCACAGAAGCTCTTCAGATCTAACTCGGATCTCCTGCTGACACCCGGAGATGGGAACCCGCTCCTCACTCAACAATCAAATCTCCCGCCGATACATGGGGATGAGCAGCAATGTCCGTCCGTCACTCTCTGCTACTGATTGATGCCGTACAGCCACGCCCCGACATGTTTCGTCATACCTGACTTAATCATTGTACTCCACTACAAAACTGTATCTTTAAGGGTCTGGTAGCCCACTTTTATTTAAAAGCACGGAAAAGTTCACAAAGACATCAGTAGCCCTCCCAGGGGGTTCCACCATTACTGTATCTCGCACACTCAATACTTTAGCCTCCTGGCATACATTCATGCCATATGGCTGATTCCGGCCTTTAGCCTAGGCCTTACGTCTGCTCCTCAGACCCAAAAGAGTTTCCTAGAGTGAAGCTCTCTTCTAGCTTACTCCTGCTGCTTACTACTTGCTGCTCTGTCACCAAGTACGTCTGCCTCCTGCAGACATGCATACCCTGGCTGCCTCCTGCAGCCTCTGACTCCTCTCAGAGGAATGGGAGTCCACCTGACTCCCATGCACAGACTTCCTGTCTGTTGGGTGGAACCCTGAGCCATAGCCAGGTCACAATTAAATAGCCCAGCACACAGGTGTGCAATCAGCGTGCCTCTCCCTCCAAAATCTGGCGTAAACCAGCAATCTTCCAGGTAGCACAGGGTCCTACTGCCACACTATCTATATATATATATATATATATAGAGATATATATATATATATATATATATATATATATATATATATATATATATAGAGATATATATATATATATATATATATATATATATATATATATATATATATATATATATATATATATATATAGAGAGAGAGATATATATATATATATATATATATATATATATATATATATATATATATTTATTTTTTTCTATTCTGTTCCATTGTTTTTCTATTCTATTCTAAACCTAAACCTCTACTCGAATTTGAATTCATTCTATATGAAATTCGAATTTCATATAGAATGAATTCGAATAGAAAAGATTAGAATAGAAAATAGAAAATAATAGGCTAGAAAAACAATAGAACAGAACAGAATAAAATATAATATATATCATATTTTATTCTATTCTGTTCTATGGTTTTTCTAGTCTATTCTTTTCTACTCTATTCTAATCTTTTCTATTCAAATTCATTTTATACGAAATTCGAATTATATATATATATAAAACCATCTTCCCGAAATTCGAATTTCATATAAAATGAATATATTTATATATAATATATGTTTATATATATATATAATATTTTTTCTATGCTGGTCTATTGTTTTTCTATGCAATTCTTTTCTATTATTTTCTATTTTATTCTAATCTTTTCTATTTGAATGTGAATTCATTCTATACGAAATTTGAATTTCGAAAAATGGTTATATAGAAATAGAATGAAATAAAGTTCTAATAGAAAAGACTAGAATAGAAAAAACAATAGAACAGAATAGAAAAAAAAACATTACATACATATATATATACATATATATACATATATATATATATATATATATATATATATATATATATATATATATATATATATATATATATATATATATATATATATATAAACATATTCCGAAATTGGAATTTGGTACAGAATGAATTCAAATTCAAATAGAAAAGAATAGAATATATTATATTTTTTTTTCTATTTTGTTCTATTGTTTTTCTATGCTATTCTTTTTTATTCTTTATTATATTCTAATCTTTTCTATTGGAATTCGAATTCATTCTGTACCAAATTCCAATTTAGGGAAGATGTATATATATATTATATATATATATATATATATATATATATATATAACATATTTTTTTCTGGGCGACCACAATGAGATGCAGACGTGAGACGTCTGGCAGGGGGAGGGGCCTAAAGGTGGCGCCAGATTTGAGGGCGGAGGTGTACAGGACGGAGCGGGCCGGTATGAATGAGGCGAGCGGCGAGGTGAGAGTTTGCTGCTGCCTCGCGCCCTGAGAGATCCGGAGAACACCGAGAGCTGCCCTGTCACCCCGTCAATAGAGGGGGAGTCGAACCTTCTTGCGGGGCACACAGCATGGGAGAGCGATAGTTGAACGCCGCTCCGGAGCAGGCGGAGTGACAAGGGATCCGGACAAGACCCACCATGCACCAGCGCGCCCCAATTGAGCTCATTTAACTGGAAACAAAAGTCGCAGACAGCATTGATAAGTGAACAGCAGCAATCCCCCTATCCTCATCCCCACCCTGGATCTGGTAGTCAACATAACAGGTGGAAACATCACAGCAGATGCTGGTGAGTGAATAGCACAGAAGACGACCTCCTCCCCAGGTATGACTATATAATTTTATGAACTGCTGACTGTTAAATGATAGGGACTGGAGAGGTTGGAGGATAATTAAAGGAGGAGGCAGGAAAGGGGAAGAGATAAGTGCAAGAAAAGGAAAGGACATTATAAGAGTGTGCCCATTGATCCATTGAACCCAGGATTTAGCGTTTGGTTATAAAAAGTGACATCGGGAAAGAGGTGGGGAATCCGCAGAAAGGGGTATTGGAATCAGGAAGGTGGAGAGCTGCTGTATAGCGCCCAACCCCGGTCAGACGGAAACTAATTATATCTGAGTAGTTTCAGCAACGAGTCGCATGCAGGGTAGCAGGGGCTGAAGATTGGGTGGAAGGGGATACGAGTCTGCTATTTAGGTAATCATTACCTTCAAAAGAAAGTCAGGGAAGTATGAGAGGACGCAATCAGAAAACAGCTGAATCCAAGACCCCCAGGGAGAGCCTCAATTCAAGTACAATCAGAAGTACCTCAAGGAAGTTAGTGCCAAAAGTTTATCTGCAGAAAGGGAGTACTCAGAGATTGGAAGAGTAAGAGGGATGTATTATGTATTATAGCTATGCCTGATCTAAAATTGATAACCTATAACGTTAAGGGTCTGAACTCCCCAGGAAAAAGACATAAGATCCTCAAGGAGCTCCAATATTATAGAGCGGATGTAGTTTTCCTCCAGGAAACACACCTAACCCAGGAATCAAATATAAGATTATATTCTCCACGATTTCCCACTTGGTACTATAGCGATACTCCAATAAGGAGATCTAAGGGCGTGGCAATAGGGTTTTCTGGATTCGTGAAGTTCACCGAGGTGGGGAGATTGACGGACCCAGAGGGCCGATTTTTATTTCTTAAAGGCACCCTGGAGAAGAAAAAGCTTACACTGGTAAATGTTTACTGTCCTAATAAAAACCGATTGCATTTTTAAAAGGGGTGCTCTCCAAACTGTCAGAATTTAGGGAGGGAGAGGTAGTGCTGGCGGGGGGATTTTAACTTCTGCCTGGACCCTGATCAGGATAGTATGTCCCATGCACAGGGGACAACTGAGCAAGATTAAAAGACGGCTTCAGGAATGCCATCTAATAGACGCGTGGAGGATGCAACATTTAAGAACTTTAGATTATACCTTTTTCTCCCCGGTGCACGGGACGTACTTGAGATTGGACTAAATAATGCTGGATCATTGCTTGCTCGATCTGGTTGAGGAGTCCAGAATAGAGGTCACTTCCGTTTCAAATCACGCACCAGTTACATCAACGATCAGGTTTGTAGAACCACAAGGACAGAAATATTAATGGAAGTTGAACGAGAACTTACTTTGAGATCCCAAAGTGATAGATAAGATTAAAGAAGAAATAGAATTTTTTTATAGAGTTAATGATACAGAAGGAATTTCACCGGCGATTCTATGGGAGACACATAAAGCGTACATAAGAGGGGTATTGATTTCTATAGTGGCGGGGGTGAAAAGAAAAAGAAGAGAGGAGAGGTAAAAGCTCATTGAGGAAATTCAGATATTAGAACAGGATCATAAAAAATCAAAGGGCCAAAGTTATGACAGCTATCGACAGTTAGTTGCAAAAAGGGAAGAGTTGAGGGACAGTATGGAGCAAGACTCAAAAAGGGCCCTAGACAAATTATCAAAAGACAGATACATGTGGGGAAATAAATCTAGAAAACACCTGGCAAGGATACTGAGGAAGAAAAGGGAGAGGAATTATATCTTGAAAATACAAAATAAAAAAGGAGAAGCAGTTGGTACAAGTATAGGTATAGTGGAAGAATTTAGAAAGTATTTTAAAGATCTATATTCGATCAGACAGAAGGGAGAAGGAGACAGCATAAAGGAAGGGAAGATGGTAGAATTCCTAAAGGAATCAGAGGTAGTTAAGATCTCTGAAGAGGAGAGAGATCTCCTGGACAGACCTATAGAGGAGGCAGAAATCCTTGCTGCTCTAAAAAGTATCCCGAAGGGAAAAAGCCCTGGCCCCGATGGTTTTACCTCATTATGCCTAGAAAAATTTAAACAGACTCTGGTACCCAAATTGACCCATTACTGGATTGAACTAGGCCCTGACTGTACAATGGGGAGTGAGGCCCTGGTAGCGCCCATAACATTAATCCATAAAGAAGGCAAAAATAGAGAGCAGTGCTCTAGTTATAGACCCATCTCATTACTAAACGCCTACGTAAAGCTATATGCCAAAGTCCTGGCAGGAAGATTAAGAGATAGAATGTCCACCCTGTTCCATCCAGATCAGGTAGGTTTTGTACCGAGAAGGCAGAGTAGAGACAACGGAGTGCGCTCAGTACTCCTGGCAGAGTCCATTAAACGAGGGGGGGCCCCAGTTCTATTCCTGTCATTGGACGCAGAAAAAGCGTTCGACAGGGTAGACTGGGTGTGGATGATTAAAACACTAGAAACAATGGGAATAGGCCCGAGATATATCTCCTGGGTCAAAATATTATATACCAGGCCAACGGCATTTGTAAAGACGAATGGAGTGTCCTCTGAGCCCTTCCGGATGGATAATGGTACAAGGCAAGGTTGTCCTTTGTCCCCCCTACTGTTTGTTTTAACATTAGAACCTTTACTATCTACCATTCGTAATAACCCAGACTGTAGTGGGGTGAGGATAGGAGCAGAGGAACATAAACTAGCGGCGTTTGCCGATGATGTGATGTTCTTCATCTCAAACCCTAGGATAACGATCCCGAATATTCTTAGGATCTTAAAAAAAATTTAGGGAGGGGGGGCGTGGCCAACCGGAGCTGAAGATGGACGCTTAACTGCATAGCTCAGCAGCCAGGGGACACAATCCAGCGTAATCGGCCCACACCACGACTCCATCCGCACCCATCCTCGCTCCAGGCACTCAGGAGACAAAGATGCAGCCATCCAGGAAAAGATTTACGGAGCACAAGCCCCAAAAACTAACAGAATTCGCCTACAAGCCGGCGGGCTGGGACTCCCAAGATGGCGCCGACCAGGCCGCGCCGCCCGAATCATACACGGACCTCCCGGATGATCTCCAGGACGCACAGCACTCCACAGGTACGATTCCTGACAAATACCAAGCCACAGAGAGTGACCCTCTCCCCAGCAGCCCAGCAAAAGCTCGGATGAGGCTAGATACGCTGACGCTGCACACACAGCGCCAGCTAACTGAGGCCCAGGCTCCCATCCCCTTCTCCATAGACCAGGCCCTGCACTCCTCCATGGCCTCCTTCCCCACATCAGGGCAGCCAGTCATGGACACAACTCTGAAGGACATGCTACTGTCCCTTCAATCCTCCCTCATGAATGATCTTTCATCCATGTTCCACAGAGTCACCTCTGACATTCACAAGCTAGATGACAGAATGACTAATGCTGAGAGAGGAATACAGGCCTGTACTTCCACAGTAAATGAAGTGATTGATTCTTATGACAATATCAAGGAGGAACAGGCATGGATGCGTGCCAAAATGGCGGATTTAGAAGACAGGTCACGCAGGAACAACATTAAACTGAGGGGAGTCCCGGAGTCCATACTCCCGGTGGACTTACCACGCTACGCGAAAGAATTAATACATCTAGTGATACCAGAAGCTTCCCCCAGAGACGCCATTATTGACAGAATACAAACCGTCCCACCTGGCAGCCTCAGTCCCTAGAGATGTACTGATGAGGGTTCACTTCTATCAAACCAAAGAAAAGCTCCTTATGGGCCTTAGAGCAAAATCTCCACTACCTAGCCCCTATACTGGGATACAACTTTTCCCTGACCTGTCCAAGTACACCCTCCAACTGCGACGGCAACTGAACCCGATAACCAAAGGTCTGCAGAACCATAAAGTACCATACAAATGGCGCCACCCAGCTACCATCCTTGTTGTCCGCAATGGTCAGACGCACGCAATAGGAGACCTAGATAAAGGCCTAAAGCTCCTCCACTCCTGGAGCATAATCCCTGATATGGCTGCCCCTACCGCACTAACCAACGGTGCCTTACCTCCTCGTAGACAACAAAATCATCTTCTCACCTGAGGATGTTCGCATCTCCACAACAATGGCCGACAACTCATCCCACAGATCCCCTGAGCTCTGACAGTCCGACACCTTAACTCTTTACCTCCGGTGATACTGACTCTGTATACCCCCACGTAGAGGATTTAACGGTGTCAAACACCCCCTCTAATCTTCGCGCTAGCTGAATTATACAGCAATATCATATCCAGCAACTGCGAACCGAAAACCCAAGTTCCTTTTCCACTAGTTTCCATACTTTATACCAGTAATCTGTCAATGCATTTCTCTATTGGTTACTGACGTATTGCTCTATCCGCAGCACTCTAGTCCACCTCTATTTCAGACCCTTGGATTGCCACTGGAACACCACTGCGCTCTAACTCCTAGACTCACCTGCAAACAGAAGCATCAACATCCCTATACCAGTGCCTCAACACATCTGCACTCGGACTTCCGCCTCAGGATCAAAGCAGCCGACCCCACCTGCCATCAGACTCATCCTCCAGCAACGAACCGTAAGTGTTGCACTCAACACCCAACACCCCCACGGACACAAAATGCCATTCACTATACTGTCATTAAATACTAACGGCCTCAATCATCCTGCCAAGAGACACTCACTGTGGAGATCCGCTACAGATCTTCACAGCGACATCCTTTGTGCCCAGGAAACACATCTGCTCACCAATGATACACCCCTATGCAAGAACAACCGCTTTCCCCAGGTGTTCCACGCCACCCATTCAACTAAAACCAGAGGGGTCATGATTGCAATCAGAGACTCACTGGACTTCCTACTTTTAGATATTGAAGAAGACCCCGAAGGCCGTTATATCATACTTGCTTGCAAAGTCAACAAAGTGACCTATACCATAATTAACCTCTATGCCCCGAACTCTGGCCAAACTAAATTCCTTCACAAGGTCCTGCGTAAAGCCAAACACATCCAAAAAGGTCACCTGATATTATGTGGAGACTTTAATCTCGTCCCTGAAATATCCATCGACTCAACATCATCGGCAACCAGAAGAGTCTCACCTCTGAAAAGATTCATCTCCTCTCAAGACCTCTACGACGTTTGGCGCTGTCACCACGGATCCGAACGGGACTATACTTTTTTTTCTTCCAGGCATCGCTCCTATTCAAGAATAGACCTATTCTTAACCGATAAGTTTATTCTACAAAATGTATCTGCCTCCACAATCCACACCACGACATGGTCGGACCATGCCCCAATCTCTATCACGATCCAAGACTCTAACTTACAAAAAAATACATTTATATGGCGAGTAAACAACCACATCATTCAACACAATCAATATGCGCCATCTATTGCAGAACAAATAACTGATTTCTTTTCACTAAACAAAGGCTCGGTGCCCGACCCTGCCGTGGTGTGGAGTGCGCACAAAGCATACATGAGAGGCATGTTAATTAAATTAAGTTCCCACCATAAGAAAAAGAGGACGCAACGTATAAACGACCTAACAACCCAAATAGCAACCCTAGAATCGAGACACAAATCTGACACCCGAGACCAACTGACAAATCACCTATTGACCCTTAGACAGGAACTGAGAACAATACTCCTTCACTCTTACGAATTCCTCCAGAAAAAATTTAAGGCGACATCATATTCTACCTCTAACAAAGCAGGGAAGAAACTAGCACAAAGACTAAAAGGCAGACGAACCAAAGCCAAAATCTCTCAACTTATCCACCCTCATACCAAAGACCCGCTGAGCAACCCCCAAGACATAGCTAATGCCTTCAGTGCCTACTATGAAGACTTATATAATCTAAAACAAGACCCGCTCACACCCCAACCCACCCCAGACGACATTGACCACTTTCTCAGGAAAGTCAAGCTACCCACACTGACGATAGACCAACTGAATACCTTAAATGCCCCCTTCACAGAAATAGAAATAAAGAAGACTATTACCTCACTTCCTAGCGGCAAAGCACCAGGCCCTGACGGCTTAACTGGGGAATACTACAAGCAATTCTCACCCCACTTGACCCCGTACTTAACGGAATTATATAACCACGTTGCCTCCTCTTCTGCTTTCTCTAAAGAATACTTGAACGCGTTGGTAATAACATTGCCGAAACCAGGGAAACAGTCGAATATACCTCAAAATTTCCGCCCAATCTCTCTACTTAATCTCGACCTTAAAATTTACGCAAAAACCATAGCAACAAGATTGATCAAAATTATGCCCACCCTTATACACCATGACCAGACGGGGTTCACAAAAGGTAGACAATCATCTGACGCCACCAGACGGATGATAAACCTGATCCACCATGCTGAATCCACCGGAACGCCTTCTCTGCTCCTATCCTTGGATGCAGAGAAGGCGTTCGATAGGGTACACTGGACCTATCTAGAAAAGGTACTCCAAAAGTTTGGATTCCAAGGTCTGATTTTTAGAGCCATCATGGCACTATACTCCAACCCCGAAGCTCAGGTTTACACAGAGGGCATGCTCTCCTGCCCATTCCCCATAACCAATGGCACCCGTCAAGGCTGCCCTCTATCTCCCCTCATATTTAATATGCTCATGGAGCCCCTGGCAGAAAGTATCCGTTCTCATCCCAACATCTCGGGCTTACACATTGGAACTACACACCATAAGATCAGCTTATTTGCGGATGACATCATCCTTATCCTATCCGACCCGACTGTTTCCCTGGCTGAGGTACACCATATGCTCCAATGGTTTAGTTCGATCTCCTACTACAAGGTGAACACATCCAAATCCTGCATCCTAGACATAAATATAAACGCCACCATAAAAAATCTTCTACAACTACAATATCCCTTTGTATGGGCAGACACTGATATTGCCTACCTGGGCATTAAACTCCCAAGGAACACTAAAAACCTCTATTCAAGTAATTTTCCCCCATTACTCCAGACTATACAGCAAACGACACAACAAATAGCAAAACAAGAGCTATCTTGGACAGGAAGGCTTGCGGCCTTTAAAATGGTCTGCCTACCCCAAATACTTTATTATTTCAGAACCCTACCAATTCCACTACCTGCTACATTTTTTAGATCCCTACGCACAATGTACAACAAACTCCTGTGGAACGGTAAACGTCCCAGGTGTGCACATCAACAACTGACTAAACACAAGCAAGTGGGGGGCACGAGCTCTATAGATTTTGAAGACTACCATATAGCAGCCATTCTGGCCCAACTACCCTGCTGGTTCCATCCAACTCCAACTACCCTATGGGGGCAAATTGAATGCTCCTCAATTACAAGAACAGACCTGAAAACCTGGCTACTGAGCACCCCACTGGGCTCACTGATCCCAAATCTCCCTATCTCCAACTATTAAAGCATCAGCGCAAGCCTGGAAAAAATTATCCATCTCAATGAACCATACCCCCCATGAACCACAAACACACATCCCTCTGGCCTCCTTGAAACATATAGCACCTGAACTACCAGTAACCTCATGGACACACAAAGGCGTAGGGCCCCTACAACATCTACTGCAAGACAACTCCCTCAAACCATTCTCCCAATTGCAATCTGAATATGCAATACCCACATCTGAACATTTCACCTACCTCCGTATACAACATTGCCTCAAAACGGTCCCCCTTCCTCTGTACAACATCCACCCCAAGACTTGGGATTATCTCACCAACCCTAACACAAATCTCAGAGGAATCTCATACTTCTACAACTCCCTACACCAAAAACATACTTTCACCAAACTAAAGCCTCACAAGAAATGGGAAATAGATCTGAATCACGAATTCACAGACAATCAATGGCATCAAGCATTCAAGTCCACTTACAAGGCCACGAAATGCGCGGCCCTATGGGAACTGGCGCAAAAAATCTCTCTGCGTTGGTACATGACCCCAGCCAGAATCGCGTCCATTAACCCTCAAGTCCCCAATATCTGCTGGAGATGTAACTCATCCCCAGGGGATCTTCTCCATATCTTCTGGTCATGCCACCTTCTTAAAACATACTGGGATAGTATTTTCCAGCTAATCTCAAACATCACAAACATCAAAACTCCCCCCTCCCCAGCACTTGCGATCCTGAATCTTACTATTGAGGATCTTCCTCACCCCTTTAGAATAGTGATCACCCACATCCTGATGGCAGCTAAACTTAACATAGCTAGGCACTGGAAGTCAGACACATCCTTAACCCTAACTCAAGTCGTAGATTTGGTATCATTACACTACAGTTATGAGCACACATCTGCTTCTGACACAAACCATTATAAAAAAATACAATCCAGCTGGCAACCATGGACCACCTGGACTAGAGGCTGCGCAATTCACGTCTAAGTTACTGCATTAAAACCCCTTCCTCTTGACCGAGCAATACTATGAATAGAGTATGTTTACATGTTTATTTTCAACTAATAACCTTCCAGAACATTTTCTTTCTTCTTTCTTTGGAATGCATTAACACAGATGGTCCACTTCACTCCTGTGACTCTAGAGATCCCACTTGGGGGGTCACACTAGTGAAGTGGATCAGCAACGACTACAATATACCGATGCTAGAGATACTGGTTATTATGTACTCAATGCATTAATTCATTGTGTATGGACAAAGTTTCACTCTACCCAATGTGGAGCTGTTTTCAATGCATTGTCCACTTTTACGTCGTTGCACGACGTACAATGTTCAATTGTACAATGTATACTATGTGAAAATTAATAAAAATTATTGATAAAAAAAAAAAAAAAAAAATTTAGGGAGATCTCAAATTTCAAAATTAACCTCGGGAAGTCTGAGGTGCTCAATGTGAACGTGGGAACGCAAGAGGAAAAGAACCTTGCAGGGTCGTTTCCCTTTCCTTGGAGGAAAGCGATAAGCTATTTAGGGGTCAAGTTGTCGAACAACCTGAAGGAATTGTATTTGAACAACTACATCCCTTTGTTAGATGAAATTAGACGAGAGGTTAGAGGCCTGGCCTCCCGCCCCCTTTCTTGGATCGGGCGCATCAAAAATGGCTATTACTCCCAAAATATTGTATAAGTTCCAGATGCTTCCTACCCCCTCCCCCAGCAGTACTTTAGGGCCTTGAGGGGCCTGATATCAAGGTTTGTCTGGGGTGGCAAAAAATCACGAATTGCCGGATCGGTCCTGAGTAGGAGGAAAGAAAAAGGAGGACTGGCATTGCCAGATTTTAATAAATATTATAAAGCGGTGGTATTAACACGAGCTATAGAATGGTCAAAGGGGGATTTAGATAGGAGATGGGTAAATGTAGAACACAGTCTGAGTGGTAAGGACTTAAGCCACATAATTTGGAACCAACCTAAGTATAGCGCACTTAACACAGAGATTTCGGCACTAACACAGAATGCACTGAAGTTGTGGGACCAGGTACACATACACAATAAGTGGTCGTTCAACTCACCTTTGATATATCTTAAAGATAATAATTTTTTTGAACCAGGGAAGAGGGAGGTGGGAGGGAACTGGATTAAAAGGGACAATTTACAAATAAAAGATGTAATTAGAGAAGGTAAAATATTCACATATTCTGAATTAAAAGATAAGACTGACAACCTTATCATTGATCCATGGAGGTACCTCCAGCTGTCTCTTTTTATTGGGAATTTGCCGAAACCACTCAGAGGGGGTGAGGAGTATAGGCCCCTCGAGCGGCTCTGTGAGGTGGAGCGGCAGAGGGGCCTTGTCTCACAAATTTACAAAGTTCTGAGCGAGAGGGAGGAGCTGGAGGTGCCCCAGTATATCAAGGCATGGGAAAGGGAATTAGGGTCACGGTGTAGTAAATCCACATTAGGTAAAATTTTGAAGATGTTACACAAATCAGCAGTAGATAGTAAGAGGACCGAGGTAAATTTTAAATGTCTAACAAGGTGGTATGCCACCCCAGACAAAATGAACAAGTTTGACCCGGCAAGGTCGGACAAATGCTGGTGGGAGTGCGCTGCCATTAAAATCTTCTGGGATAAAATAATAAAACAGATTAATGTCATCGCGGGTAAAAACGTGGTAGAAGATCCTTGGGTTTGTTTGTTTCATGGTACAGAAGAGCCCATCAAGCAATATCAAAATTCAATAGTTCCTATACTTCTGGACTCGGCCAAGAGGCAGATCGCGAAGAACTGGTTAGAGCCAAATAGTCCAAATATTCGAGACTGGCTCTTCTGTATAAATGAAATATACAATATGGAGTGTGTGGATGGTGAGGGAACTTGTATGGAAGAGGGGGAGGACCGGGTGGATAAATGGATAGGCTGGCGGGTGTACAAAAGGTCATGGAGCTACCTGGAAGAGGTAACAGGGTGTGACTGATGGGGAGGGGATTTTTGATAGTTCAGGCATAAAAGCAGTACCCTAATCTTCAGAGGGGGGGTGGGGGAGGGGACGGGGGAGAGGGGGTGTGTGTAAGAGGGTTTACATTGGAATGTTATTGTTAAGATGTTGTTGTAGACTCTCTGTTGGAGGAGAGTCATTTACCCTCTTTTTTTTGTATTGGAAAATTTATATAAATAATTATAATTAAAAAAATGTATATATTTTTTTCTATTCTGTTCTATTGTTTTTTCTATTTTAGTCTTTTCTATTATTCAATTTCATTCTATCTCTATATATCCATTTTCCGAAATTCGAATTTCGTACAGAATGAATTTGCATTCAAATAGAAAAGATTAGAATAAAATAGAAAATAATAGAAAAGAATAGCAAAAAAAGGAATTTGTCCCCCAAGGACAAGGGGGTTTTCTTGGCAGCACAAAACTCGTACAAAGGTATAAAATGATAATAATTTTATTTGAGCATAGGACAGTAGAGTAAAAAACATGAACTGTGTACAACAAGTTATAAAAAGCGCAGGAGCATATACAGGGCTACATGTAAATACTACAAACAGGCGCTTGGATAGTACTGACGCGTTTCAACCCCATTGGGTCTTCTTCAGAGGAAATGCATGCGCTGTTGAAAAATTGTATACATAAAAATAGTATCAATACAAAAATGTACAATTATATGTAGTAATAGGAGTCCTAGGCATAGTTACCAAGAGTCTGCGTATAGCCAGGTCTCCTGAACCTAAGACTTTCAAAGAAGCCTCCACCAGTCCAGTCCCTGCCTGGAGTCCCCCGGCCAGCCAACACCCCGATAGGGGGGAATCGAGCAGCAATTGCGTAACTTACGGTGAACCACACATAGGGAATGCCCCGCAACCGGCAAGAGGCACGTGTGGGTCAGCGGCACCTGTGATCCAAACATCAGGCAATAGCATCAATCAGCGCATGTAAGAAGTGTGTTGAGTTTCTTTTTTATGAGCTTATGTGAGTCATATACTAATGATACTCCTAATTTTATAGGGTTTTTATTTGGGATGATCAGCCCAAGTTATGAAAATTATTGGAGTTCATATTCAAAAGTTATTTGAACCTGATGGGTGTGTATTAAATGTAGTACTAGGAGATACAAGCAAAGAGAGAAAAAAAAAGAGAAAAAAAAAGAAAAAGCGGAACAAAAGGGAAAAAGAAAAGGGGATGAAAAACAAGAAGAAAGGACGAGAGGAAAAGAAAAAAAGGAAAAGAAGAAGGTAAGGGAAAGAAAAGAAGGAGAAAGAAAGGGGAAAAGGAGAAGGGAGGGGAAGGGGGGGGAGAAAAAGGGGGAAGGGGAGGAGGGGACGGGGGGGACGGGAGAGGAATGAAAGGGGAAAAGGGTAGGGGAGGGGTGGTGCCGGGTGATGGGAAGGAACTGGGGAGGAAAACAGTAAGGAAAAGGGGAAGGGGAAAGGGGGGGATAGAGAGGGTGAGAATGGGAAAAGGAAAAAAGGGTGGAGAAAGACAAAAGAAAAGGGAAAAACAGGACAAGGTGGAAAAGTGTTGTGAGAATGTGAAGGAATGGACAGGAACCACGTGTGGAAAAGAAGTGACAATAAACCATGAAAAACAGTGAAAAACAACAAAAACCTAAATGCTAAAAAAGAGATCGAAGTGGTTTACCTTAAAGTGCCCAGCATGAGAGCAGCCGTCTGCAAAAATAGTCAGTGAGGCTTGTGCAAGTGGTGTATGGAGTAGGCTATAATAAAAATGTGAAATGGTATATTTAAAACCTAAACTAAGCAAATAAAGTATTAGTGCAGTGAGTGGGGTGAAAAAATACCTGAAATGGAGGAGCCCTTGTGTGGCCGTGTTACCTGTTGGAGTAGTAGGGATCAAAAGAGAGATCCCATGTGAATCTACTCACCTTAAATCTAATACATGAAGCGCCGATTGGTTGCCGGTAGAGACCACAGGTGCACGCCAGCCACTCCGCTCCCACCCACCAATGCAGGGACATTGCTGACAGCATCAGCGCTCCCGTGTGGCTCCCCCGGCAGTCCGAAGGATGAATCTCGGCACCGCCGTCCTTTCCGACGTCATGACGCGGCGTCATGACGTCACGTGTATGCGTGCGCGCGCAGCCACGGACATATCGCCCAGAAGGATTCGGGACACCGCTGGCAGGGAGAGGTCACGTCCCAGAGGGACCAGCCCCCTGTTGGATGTGAAAATAGGCGCAGGGCCCTACGCCTGTCTCCCCCTGCCAGGAAGAAACACAATGATGCAGACAAAACACCCGGAGGGGGAAGATGGCTGGACCGGGAGCCCAAGTCTGAACCTGGGTGGAAGAAAATTTGGCAATAGTATTTACTATAGTATGTGTACAACATCAAACAGTAGCCAAGGCATGTATAAAATTACCTAATTTCCTGGCAAAAAACAGACACCTTTTTACTAAGATCTTAGTATACAATGAAGAATTACATAAACTGAGGGCTATATGGAATACATTCAAAGAGTTCACATGGTATCCTCACATCCATCATTCCCAATAAAGAACAACATCTAATATTTGTTATACATACATCACCAGTGTATGCAATAGAAAAATTGCATTTAAAGCGGAGTTCCACACAAAAATGGAACTTCCGCTTTTCGGAACCCCCCCCCCCTCCGGTGTCACATTTGGCACCTTTCAGGGGGGAGGGGGGTGCAGATACCTGTCTAAGACAGGTATTTGCACCCACTTCCGGCATAGACTCCCATGGGAGTCTACGCCACTTCCCGTCCCTCCGCGCTGTCTCCTGGGAATCACACAGCTCCCAGGAGAGAGCGGGGACCACTTGGGACGTGCAGCGTGACTTGCGCATGTGCAGTAGGGAACCGGGAAGTGAAGCCGCAACGCTTCACTTCCTGATTCCCTAACCTAGGATGGCGGCGGCAGCTGCCGAGAACCGAGCGGGTTCTCGGCGTCCCCTGCCGACATCGCTGGACCCTGGGACAGGTAAGTGGCCATGTATTAAATGTCAGCAGCTGCAGCATTTGTAGCTGCTGGCTTTTAATATTTTTCTTTTTTTGCGGTGTGGGTGGACCCCCGCTTTAAGATCATTGACTCAAAAGGAGGACACATTCTATACATTAGTGCATGGGGAAAAAACAAAGGAACATATGAGATATAGTGTGGCAAACAAGGAAGTAGTCGTGCAGTAATGATATTTGCTAACAACATATTTAGTGCGTTTTGCCAGAGGCAAAACCTCGAAGAAAGGGGGCAAAAGAAATTGACTCATTGAGTCCAGGAGGCGATGTAGCCTGTAACTGGAAGATCCATTTTTGCTCTTTTTGGAGCAGGACCTTATTCCATTCACCTCCCCTGTCTGGTATTTGCACCTTGTAAAGCACTGTAAAAGTTACCTTGGGCACCTCATAGTTGTGTTCGAAAACAACATGTCTCCCAATGGGGAGATATCTGTTTCCAATTTCCATGCTGTACATGTGTTTAGATATTCGCTGCCACAGTTTTTGCTTGGTTTTGCCTATATAATAGGCGCCACAGTCGCATTCCATACAATATACCACCCCACGGGTTTCGCAGTTCGCAAAATGCGATGGCTTGAATATTTCTCCATTGGGAAGGCGGAAGGATTTAGCTTTCTTTATGAGTGGACAGAAAGTGCAATGACCACACGGGAATGATCCAGTGATGTGACATTGTTTAAATCTTTTATGTTGATCTTTAAATTCACTTTGGACGAGCATGTCTTTGAGGGAGGTTGCCCTCCTGAAGGTTATTGAAGGTTGTTCAGGAAGGAGGGTTTTTAGGGTGGAATCATCCGTCAGAATGCTCCAGTGCTTCTGCAGGATGTTTTTAATAGTAGCATGTTGGCGTGAAAAACGCATGATTATGCGGGTTGGATTTGGGAGATCACATGATTTTGGTTTGTGCAACAAAGAAGCTCGAGATTGTTGCATTGCTTTATTATATGCCCTTTTCAGGCATGATCTACTGTATCCCCATGACAGGAGGCGGTCTTGGAGGAGTCCAGCCTTTTCTTTGAAAAATGCATCCGTAGAGCAATTGCGACGAAGGCGCAAATATTGCCCATAGGGAATAGAATTCTTCAATGCTGTTGGATGAAAGCTCGAAGCATCCAGCACCGTGTTGCCAGCAGTGCTCTTATGGAACAGAGTGGTAGTGATTTTCTTTTCAGGGGTTGCTTTAACCAGGACATCCAGAAAGGTAACACTTTCATGACTGTGGGACATGGTAAATTTCAGGCCGTAATCATTAATATTCATTAAGTTGAAAAATACACACCCATCAGGTTCAAATAACTTTTGAATATAAACTCCAATCATTTTCATAACTTGGGCTGATCATCCCAAATAAAAACCCTATAAAATTAGGAGTATCATTAGTATATTACTCACATAAGCTCATAAAAAAGAAACTCAACACACTTCTTACATGCGCTGATTGATGCTATTGCTTGATGTTTGGATCACAGGTGCCGCTGACCCACACGTGCCTCTTGCCGGTTGCGGGGCATTACCTATGTGTGGTTCACCGTAAGTTTTGCAATTGCTGCTCGATTCCCCCCTATCGGGGTGTTGGCTGGCCGGGGGACTCCAGGCGAGGACCGGACTGGTGGAGGCTTCTTTAAAAGTCTTATGGGGCGTACACACGGTCGGACTTTTCTGCTACAAAAGTCCAACGGACGCCGACGGACTAAAGCTGGCTGGTAATCCGATCGTGTGTGGGCTTCTCCGGACTTTCAACTGACTTTTTCAGCCTCAAATCCGACGGACTTTAGATTTGAAACATGCTTTAAATCTTTACATCGTAACTACGACGGACCCCGAAATACGCTCGTCTGTGTGCTAGTCCGACGGACAAAAAAACGACGCATGCTCATAAGCAAAAACTAAACGGAAGCACTCGGTCTAGTAAAACTAGTGTTCGTATTGTAGGTAGCACATTCCTCACGCTGCAAAATCTGTGATCGTTGAATGCAGCGCATTTAATGTCTTCTTTACGAATGATATAAAGAACGAAGGTGTTTTGCTGTTCATATTCAAACAGAGTTCTCCCAAACTGATTTCTGGATTCTTTTTCTCTTTGATCTCATGAATGATATAGTATGCTTTTTAAAAACAATGTTTCCATACTAATAATACTTTTTACACTTTTTTTTTGGTGGAGTCATCTTTTCTTGTAATTTTTATCCAGATATTTACTTTATGATTGTTGTGGAACTTTTTTTCTGTTTATCTCTATTTTTTTTTTGTTTTTTTTGTGTTTGTAAAGTTACCACAAAGAACCCTTTATTAGTTTTGTTTTTATAGTGATTTTTTTTTTTTTATATAAAGTTAACCCAAACAACGGTTTTTGGTTATGTATCTTTTTTTTTTTAAAGACTTACCACTCGAACATTATAAACATTATTAATGTATTTTTGGTGTGTTTTTGCAAACTCAATGAGATTG
>JBBDGP010000356.1:1027500-1042500 GCA_037952835.1 Lithobates septentrionalis
ATATTTTTATTGATATTGAAGACAACAGAAGAATCTCAAGAAAGTATGGGGACAATGGAAGAGAATCAGGCAACAAGCATAAGATCTGCAGAGGAAAGGGTAAATTTTAATCAAAAACAAGACTGACTATAAACTTCAAAATTGTACTACAAATTTATTAACAATGTTTTTTCACTTTATGTAGAGAAAAAATCTTTTAGCTAAAATGTGGTCCAAGTATCCGACAGTTGAAGAGGACCCAAGTTTTCCATTCAATCCACCTTCACAAGTTTCATTGCGTTCAAACTCAGAAACAGCCGAAGAGCGTAGACTGCAAACAAGAATAGGAAAAAATGATTGGTGTGAATGTGGAAATTGTCTTGCAATGCCTACGGCCAGAGAGTCAATTTGCTGCCATGAAATATCCAATGTTACGGAAAATATTGATGAAGGTTCATTGTGTATAATTGATTCAAACATTTTTAAAAATATGGTTGTTGACAGACTCAATACTACAATTATATTGACGATTATACACCAAGGAACTTCACATGCACCCAATGCAGATGATAATAGGTATATTATTTTATTTACATTTTCATCAATTATTGTTATATACATACATACATATTTCTTATGATTTAGGAACTGTAAGATTATTTTTTTAAAGTAGACCGAAGCGCCCTTCTACACCCCAAAAAAATATATATTATGTCTTTATAAAAAAACAATAATGAATAAACATTTATAGACCATTTTTTTGGGTCAGCTCTAAATGCCTTTTCTTATGGGGTCTCTCGTAGTCTGACTCCTTCAGTGCCTGGGCTCCTAACGTCACATTCCCTCAGGGCTGGAAGGGAGATCAGCTCTCTCCCCTCCCTCTAGTCAATCATCTTTGACATGTGACAGGTCCTAGATGATTTCCCTTCCAGTCATGGTGCGTGGCGCGGTTCACGCGTGTGCAGTGGGTTCCCGTCTGTGAAGCCACAGCCCAGCGCCCAAAGTTAATATGCCGGTGCCACCGAGCGGAGGGGATGCAGAGCCGGGCTTCGATCCCTCCACATCGCTGGACCCTGGGACAGGTAAGTGTCAGATTATTAAAAGTTAGCAGCTGCTGTATTATTAGCTACTGACTTTTTAACTTTTTCGGTAAATGAAAAATACACTTTAATTAATTTTTGGATTTTTAAATTTAATGATTTTTTTTGTCTCACTACCCAAAAAATAAAATACTTTAATTTTTTTTATAACTAATGTTGCACAAAACTAATATTATATTTTACAGAAACTTACGTAAAACCGCATACAAGTCTTTTACTGCATGGATACATGGCTATCTAGGCAAAGGGAATCGAAGGCCCATACCTTCTTGTGCAGTTCATGCAGTTAGAACAGCTTTTCCAGACCCAGATGGTGAATACGTTGGATTTAAATATTCAAATGATTATGAAGCTGGAGACATGGCATTGGAATTTTAGAATAAAAAAACTTCTTCACTTCATTTGTAAAAATAACCAAAATTATTATTTTGTATTATATATCTGTGCAATGTTATTTGACAAGTGCTTTAATAAAAAAAATTAAATATATATAATAATATATATATATATATATATATATATATATATATATATTTTTTTTTTTTTTAATTACATTTGATTTTAATATTAATCATTAATTTATTATGATATGACAATAATTAATTGTTAAACTATGTAAATGAGTCTTTGAAGAAAAATTTTTTTAAATGAATAATTTTTCACCTATATATCTTAGTTACAAAAAGAAAGTACATTTTCTTGGATTAAATTACCATTTTTCTTATTTAGAGCCTTAAAAGAAAGTTATTGAAATTAATTTATATTGTCTAAAAAATTTTAATTTTTATAAATAAACCATTATTTCAACAAAAATTGTTCCTAAATTCAAACCTAAAATGACAGATAAATTATTCATATATGTTGGATAGATTATAACTTTCAGTACATAAAATATACATTTTATATTAATCTAATACTAACCGGAAAAAAATAAGATACTGTAATAATGTAGGAATATCTAGAAATAAAAAAAAATATATTATGAACTTAAATATTTTTATAAATTATTTTTGATGAAGTATATAAGTAAAAAATTTACGTTTATTTTTTAACAGATGGGTTCATGTCATCTAATCTTCCTCCCTATGCAAGGGAAATCTTGACTTATGCATGGACACAGCATCTTTTTTTTCCGGTCTTTCTGAAGATGCTATATTTACAGACATAAGTTCCTCTTTAGATTTCCATGTCGGTGTTATTTTTCCAGCAGCAACCAGAACAATTGTCTTCATTAGTTTTGTAAAATGATCATGGCATACAGGGTCGTATATTTTACGCACTATCCATTTCTTCCTCGAGCGGGGGTGCTCTAAAGAGGTTCTCTTTGTGCCAAGCTCTTCACTTTTCTTTGTCGGTCTACGGACAATGGCTTGTGACCGACCAACATTATTGTTGTGTGACAGAATGGCCAACTTTGTTTGTGCCTCCATTGAGTTCATCCGGTAATGTAACCGTTTGCTTCGATATTTAAGAACACTGGAATGAAAAGTTTCGATAGCACCAGTACGGCAGTACAGCACCAAATGAGGGACATCGTTTTTCAATTGTGTGGACAGTACTAATTCCTCAAGTGCCTTGAATGCTGCACTGGGTTTGATTAACCATTCCACATGGACATCAGAGTCTCTTATCGGTGTATGCTTACAGTACTTTGTTTCACCAGCCTCCTCCCACTCATGTATGTTGCGAACATGGTACAGTAGGGATGTCCATGTGCTCCAAAATAATTCTGTATCTCCCTTACAGTGCCTACTGCACCAGTAAAAATGGTTTATTACTGCCGATAGCCAAAATTGCAACTCTTTACAATTAGCTTTCTTGCTGGCCTCTACTAATTTTTTTTTAAAAGATTTCACATAGTGTCACAGGTCGTACTGATGGGAAATGTGGCTATATTCTTCTCGCATTTTTTTCTTTATGCCCACATGGCGATCCGTACCAAGAACTTGCACATCATAATTATCTTCTATAATGCGTTCCAGACAATTTTGAAATGCCATTTTTTCCATGGCAACGGACGAGGTGGTTTGAGTCACCTGCACTGTTTCAAAATCAATCATAATTTCAGACTCCAGTTCCATCATGGTATATGTGCAGTATTTCGCTGAAAAGCCTGGGCTATCACATTGCCCATCGCCAACTAAAAAAACCGAATCCTGTTGCAAATTCGTTTTTATTCTATTTTTTTTCGTCAACCCAGGTATGATCAATTCCACTATAGATGAATCTTGACAAATATTTGTGATATGTTGCCTTTGAAAAAATCGGTATATTGCATAGATCCATCATTTCCTTTACAGTGGTGAATGATGCTCCACTGCAAGTAATGGCCGACGCAAGAATTACATTGCCAGCCGCAAAATTAGCAATTTTTGGTTGACTTTCCCAAAGAAGAATTTTGTGGTTTTCTTTGCATGTGGCATAAACTTTGAGTAAGCTGCCAACCATTACTTTTTCTAAATTAATTATTCTTTCGAAACATTGATCGTTGGGGCAACGTATCTGCTCAAATAATTTATCCAGACTAGATTCAAAAACAATGAATTTTCTTTCCTCAACACATAAAAATTCATTGGGAGGTGTCATAATATCAGCGTTTAATCTACTTTCATCCCTAGAAATATCGCTTTGAGACAGTTCTGAAAAATCTGGTGCATAGTTTTCATCGAGGGTGGTATTTTGATCTAATGAGCTATTCATTTGATCATTAGTATCCATACTCTCAATGGGATCATCTTCTTCCAAATTTGGAACATCAATTACAGAAATAATAGTGTTATCTGCTGATTCCAAACTAAGGGGGTCATTTACTATAGCGCTATGGCGCTAATTCGCACAAATTGCCGCGAATTTGCGCTAATTCGCGGCAAATTAGCGCGAATTAGCGCTAATTCGCGGCAAATTAGCGCGAATTAGCGCTAATAGCGGTAATTCGCGCGAAAACGGTATTCATTATAGCGCTGGTGAGAAAATTCTCCCAAAATCGAATTTACTATAGCTCCCTGAAACTAAATAGAGCCCAAACCCTTACTCTGCTAAAACCTAGAGAATTGCACATGGAAATAATTTTTATAGCATGATATAATTGCCTAAATGGTACTGAAATATGCGGTATATTATTTAAAGATTATCTGCTTTTAAACTGTGTGAAAAAGTGATTTCTACACTGAAATATCTTTAAAAGTCTGAAAAGTGAAAAATTCCCCGTTTTGGACAACTAGGTGCCAACACAACTGAGCATGCTCAGACCTGAAAATAACTCTCATTTTAACTCAAGTGTCTTTTTTACCTGGAGGTATAGTAAATACCAAAATGAGAGCTAATTAGAGAGCATTTTTTGGGAGTTAAAATCTGCTCTAATTTAGTCCAAATGAAGTTTCAGTCACTGATTCTAATGGAACAATTCTAACTTTCACAAAAAAACCCTTTTAATGTTGAGATGAAATGTATCTTTCTGTGAAATACATTTTCCTTTGCAACATTGTTGCTTCTACTTAAAATATTTTGATTTTAAGAATGCTACAATGTGGAATGTTTTGATGTTTTGGTAAAATATATTTTTCTCTGTCACTTTCAATTGTTTTTCTTCATCTCACAACCATCTTTACCCCAAACTCACACAGGTGTCTTTACAATCCACAAACAATACCATTGCTGATGAAAATTTAAAATGAATCACAATTTTTTGTGCTTTGTATTATTTGCAAATATTCATAATTTGAGCCCAAAAATGTGATATGTGTACCAACATCAGAAAGCAAAATGTAATTCCCAAAAATTTGAGGGTAATATTCTACTCTCACCCACAAAAAAACACCAAATATCACAGAATAAATCAAGAAGAATAACTCTTGAGTAATGTAATTCCATCACCTGTATGTCCATAGAAATGCAGTATTTATGTGTAGTTATGTGTAGGAGGGTCTCACACGTGGCAGCTCTGTGGCTTAGAGGTTAGAACTTCTGCTTAGTATCTCTGAGTGTCTGGGTTCAAATCCCAACCATGTTACTTCATGTAGAGAAGTTGTCTCATTTCCCAGGTCCTATAACTATGTCTAATTGTTGTAGTTATGTGTAGGAGGGTTCCACCACCATTGTAAGTCTTTTCCAGATACACTATATAGCCAAAAGTATTGGGACGCCTGCCTTTACACACACATGAACTTTAATGGCAGCCCAGTCTTAGTCCGTAGGGTTAAAATTTGATTTGGCCCACCCTTTGCAGCTAGAACAGCTTCTGGGAAGGCTGTCCACAAGGTTTAGTCTGCCTATGGGAATGTTTGATCATTCTTCCAGAAGTGCATTTGTGAGGCCAGGCACTGATGTTGGATGAGAAGGCCTGGCTTGCAGTCTCTACTCTAATTCAGCCAAAGGGTGTTCTATCGGGTTGAGGCCAGGACTCTGTGCAGGCCAGTCAAGTTTCTCCACCCCAAACTTGCTCATCCATGTCTTTATGGACCTTGCTTTGTGTACTGGTGTGCAGTCATGTTGGAACAGGAAGGGGCTTTCCCCAAACTGTCCCCACGAAGTTGGGAGCATGAAATTGTCCAAATTGTCTTGGTATGCTGACGCCTTAAGAGTTCCCTTATCTGAAACTAAGAGGCCAAGCCCAACCCCTGAAAAACAACCCGGCACCATAATCCCCCTCCACCAAATCATTTGGACCAGTGCACAAAGCAAGGTCCATAAAGACATGGATGAGTGATTTTGGGGTGGAGGAACTTGACTGGCCTGCACAGAGTCCTGACATCAACACAACAGAACACCTTGGGGATAAATTAGAGAGGAGACTGTAGGTCAGGCCTTCTTGTCCAACTTCAGTGCCTGACCTCACAAATGCACTTGGAAGAATGGTCAAACATTCCCATAGACACACTCCTAAACCTTGTGGACAAGAAGAGTTGAAGCTGTTATAGCTGCAAAGGGTGGGCCAAATGAGTTTTGAACCCAATACTAATACTGGGATGCCATTACAGTTCATGTGTGTTTAAAGGCAGGCATCCCAATACTTACGCCAATATACTGTATATTGCTTGTGATACTGAGCATGGCTATGGACTTAGGACTGGTTCACACCACAGAGATGCAGAGAACATGTGTGGGTCTGCCCTGGTGGCTTAGTGGGTAGCAGTTCTGTCTAGCAGCACCTGGGATGTTGGTTCACTTCCACCAACATGCTAATGCTTGTGTTGAAGTTTATATGTTCTCCCTGTGTGGGTTTCTCACCACAATCTAAAGACATGCTGGCATCTTATTTGTCTCCTGTCGAAATAGGTTCTAATGTAAGAAAGTTAATTTTGGACTTTATATTGGAAGCTCATTGCAGCCAGGGACAGATGTTAATGTTTATTAGCACTAATCATGCCCAGGGACTTGGACATTTCAAATTTTAGGGTTTACACTGCACAGGTACATATGCTTAGAAAACTGTTGCTTTGTTTATGTGGATGCAAATAGACTTTGATCTTTGTCCTGTAGTTGGAGATTTGATGCACATAGCCAAGGCTAACACAGTTGCAAATCCTATTATGTGTTCCTGCTCATCAGGTGCAATCACTTTAGACATACATGAAGAGACAGATTGAAAGATACTGGTGGGCGTGTACTTCTATTGGGTGTGTCAGTGTGCTAACAATACAACCTCTCTTATATAAAGGCCTGCAGTAGGGGGGTTCATTTGGCCTGAGAAGGTCAGGTTTTTTGTTGTGATGGAGAAGGAATGATATTGGGAGATTTGATGAAATTCTTGTGCATTTTTTCAATCAAAAGTGGGTTTATGTGGCCATGCTGTCAATGTTGTGTGTGTATTGTTCCTGTCTGATCATGCAAACATCGTTTGGAAGCATCTGCTGACCTACTATTTTTGATCTCATTTAATTGTGTACACCGAAATGCAGCTTCCAGTAGAACATGGTCACCAATGTATGTATGTGTGGATTGTGGGCTGGTGGTGGGTGTTTTGAATAAGTCTTTTGCAATATTATGTTGGAATGCTTTGTAAGAATGACTGTTAAGTATGTTTCTATAATCTTTCAGATAATAATGTGATATGTTGCCCGTTATACACTGAAATTAAAGCTGTGTCCACTCTAAGGTTTTGTCTAATTTTAGATTGTAAGCTCCTATGAGCAGGGCCCTTAAAATTCCGTTGCTACATGTAGTACCATATATCCTGTCCAAATTTTTTTGAAGCTAGTAAATGTAAATTTATTTTTTTTCTGCTGGTAAAATAAAAGTACATTGAGCTCTTGTGGTGTGTGGGGTTTTTTTTTTTTTCCTTCTACTTTTCTTTCTTTAGTTTTTGTGGGTGGTGGTTTTGGGAAAGTGCAATATCTCTTTTATATTTTATTTCAATATGTATTTGTGCACCAAAAAACTAATCTCTTTGCCCTGGTTCACATGCTACTTTGAAATTGTGCTACTTCACTTGAAGTAGCATGATTTCAAAGTAGCAAGGTCAGCGTGATTTCAGGTGGCTTCATACCCAAATGTCTATTGAAGTCGCACCTGAAATCGGCAAAAGTAGTGCAGGAACTACTTTAGCAAATTGATGTGGTGCCACAAAAAAAATGTTGCATCAATTAGAACAGTGCCAGTGCCATTGCCAAGAGTCACGCGATTTGATCTCTCAAATTGCGTGACCAATCGCTCCAATGTAAACCTAGGCTTCTGCACAACTGCAAGTTATATATAAAGATTCCACCTTTATCATTAACAGCTGTGGAGAATTGCAGGTAATGAATTCAGCTGGTGGATAGGCAGTGTTTGAATGTGTCAGCTCTGGTTCACATTGGTGTGATTTGACATGTCAAATCTGTGGCAATTGCACTGTTCTAATTAGTGCGATTTGTATTGATATTGGTGCAGAAACCTGCAACGATGTCTCTGATGTTGCCCCCACAGTCGGGACTGACATGCAGGAATGAAATTGTGGGAGTTCAGCTGAACGCTTTCCTCCTGCTGTCAGTGTGAACCAGGGCTCAAACTGGGCCTTTTGCCTTTGTAATTCACCTGCTGCTAACCTAGGGACACCATTTCTTAGCAAACTCCCTTAAGTTTACCTTCAAATATATGTAGAAATACAGATTTGCATATCTGAAAATAAAAAAATACTAATCATGGTTGAGATCAAATATTCGCAGCTGCAATAAAGTGTGGTTTCACCTTCTGACCTGGAAATTAGTCATTGTATGCACCCGGAAGTTCTTGTGCTGGTCAGGATCTCAATATAGGTGGACATGGCGAGGTCTCTTTAGCAGAGAGGAGGCGCTGCTCATTGGCCGGGTAAGTGTAGGATATGTACTTGTACTTAATCAATGCGGGGGTGGATGTCATAGTTAGATTTGGTGTGGGTGGGGTTCATTGATTTGTTTGGCATCACCACACATTTGCTTCCGTCCCATGTATATCAATTCCTGCATTTGTTCTGCTGATGTAAATCAGTAAGGACTATGCAAGTATAAATGAGAGCTCCTTTTATTAAAATATATATGACTTGTTTCACAGCTGGGCGAATTTTCCAGCAAATTTGGACCTCTGAGTTGCATGGCAAGTTGTACCCCATGATTCTCAATGACAACCATTCATATCTGTGCTACTAAGTCGCACCAACTTCAAAGTAGTCCCTGTACTACTTTGGTGTGACTTGAGGTATATCGGGTACAATATTACACCGACATTCCCAGAAGTTGGTGCCAAGTTGCAGCGGCAAAGTGGCAGCAAAATAGTGTGACTTTCAGGTCGCAGCAGTGTGAATGAGATTCAAGGATAACACCTTTCAATTTGGCCCTATTGTCACTTGTGCATCCTGAAAGTGTAGCAAATTCGTCCCTGCACTACCTTGGTTTGACTGATGCAATTTGAGGTCCATACACCACATGATTACACAGACATTGCTTCAAGTCATGACAAAGCTGTGCAATTTTAAGGTCGCACAAGTGCAAATGGGGCCTTATTCAAAGGTGTTATCAATTAATCGCATTAGGTTACTTTCACACTTGGGTGACTTTTCATGGAGCTTTGGACCTCAGAGTCACATGAAAAGTTGTCCCCCTTGATTTCCATTAATATTTATTAGAGCTGCACGATTAATCGTCATCGTAATTTTTTTCCCCTTTACGATCTTGAAAAAAGCGTTTCACGATTCTTGCTATTGCAAAGAACTCTCTCTGCTCTTTTGAAGCCACGGCCGAAAAACCAGGAAGTCTGCCAAGAATTAGAACATTCTTTATCAGTGAACTTGACTAGAAACCTTGTAACAATTTGTCAATTAAATAGAATTCTGTGTAAGTGAGGAAAGTTTAACCACTTAAACACTAAACATTTTTCTGACATTTGTTGGTTTCAGGTTAAAATCATTTTTTTTTTGCTAGAAAATTACTTAAAACCCCCCAACATCATATATATATTTTTAGTAGAGACCCTAGAGAATAAAATGGTGGTTGTTACAATATTTTATGTCACACTGTATTTGCGCCTTTCAAATGCAATTTTTTTTGGAAAAAATTACTTTAATGATTAAAAAAAAAAAAAAGAAAAGTTAGCCCAATTTCTTGTGGGATAATGTGAAAGATTTTATGTCACGAGAATCGTGATCTTTTTATTCTAAGCAAAAAAATTGTGATTCTCATTTTGGCCAGAACCGTGCAGCTCTAATATCTATGCAACTTCACCCATGTTCACATAGGTCTGAATTGACATGTCAAATTGTAGGCCAAATCGGCGCCTATTGATGGCAATGGAACTGTCCAAATTGGTGCGACGCCACAACAATTCCCAAAAGTAGTTCCTGCACTACTTTGGGCGACTTCAGGGGGCGATTTCTCACCTCCCAACTTTTTGAGATGGGTATAAGGGACACCTATTAGCAAAAGTAGGTAGGCATAGGACACCTTCTTAAAGGAGAACAGTTGGGACCTATGTGATTTCACTAGACATTTCTGCAGGAAAGTGCACTGATGTCTCTGAAATCGCTGACAAAGTCGGGCTGAGTCACACTTGTGCGACTTTGGACATCAGAGTCGTATGACAAGTCATACCCCATGATTTTTAATGTGTACCATTCATATCTGTGCAACTTCAAGTAACACTGACTTCAACGTAGTCCCTGTACTACTTTGGTCTGACTTTGATGCGAGTTGAGGTCCATAGACCTCAAGTTTACACAGGCATTCCCTGGAATTGCGGAAAAATTGCTGATGCAAAATCGTGGGAAAGTTGCGTGTCTTTCCCTGCGACTCCTGCGTCCATAGACCTCAAGATTACACAGGCATTGCTTAAAGTCGCATTAAAATCTCGCAACTTTCAGGTCGCACAAGTGTGAAAGGTGCCTAAGTCACTGTGCTGAGTACTATTTTATACCTAGAATATAAAGTAGTCCCACCATCAAACACTAGTAAACATATGTTCTCCATATAATTGTGCTCAAATGGCTGAAAATCACACAGATGGTATCACCTACTGAAAGCTTGCATTGTACTCAGCAGCGTATGCTGAAAAGAGGCGAACGCCTATTAGCCAATGCCACATCGGCACATCGGCATGAGCATGGTTGTTACTATAATATTAATGCCTGAAATGCAAAACATTATTGTATTGAATCAAACATTAGTAAATGTATTTTCTCTGTAGGTATGTGCTCAGCTCTGTAGCATAGCGGTATACCCTGCTGCCCCCAAAAGTTCAAGCCATGAATTCAAATCCCACTGACTACATTACCTCCTAGAAGTGTGCATTGTACTCAGAAGCATAATTAGCCAAAGCACATCAGCTTGCTTTATTCCATATTTTAACTCTTCAAATGCATGCAATGGTATGTACTTATTCAATAATATTATGGTATGGAATTCCAAAATTCAAGGAAAAAAATGTCGTAGGGTCCCCCCAGTACATACCAGGCCCTTCGGTATGGACTTTGTGGGGCCCCCCAAAATCCATACCAGACCCTTATCCGAGCATGCAGCCTGGAGGTCAGGATAGGGGGGGACGAGTGAGCACCCTCCCCTTCTGAACCTTACCAGGCCACATGCCCCAAAGCACCTTTTCCCCATGTTGATGGGGACAAGGGCCTCTTCCCGACAACCCTGGTCGGTGGTTGTCGGTCTGCAGGCAGGGGGTTTATCAGAATCTGGAAGCCCCCTTTAAAAAGTCGGCTCCCAGATCCTGCCCCCTATGTGAATAGGTATAGGGTACATTTTACCCCTACCCATTCACCAAAAAAAGCAGTGAAATGTAAAAAAAATCAATAGCCGGTTTTTGACAAGTCCTTTATTGTAAAATAGCTCCGAGCTGTCTTCTTCCCTTGGCCATCTTCTCCAGACGCTGTCTCTCCCTCCTCCATCTTCTCCCCGAGCTGTATTCTCCCAGAGCCGTCTCTCCTGCCGCTGCCATGTTCTCCATCTGCTGTCTTCTTCCGCACCGCTGGTTACCCGGTAATAAAAAAAAAGCTGCTCTTTTTCCATGGTGGTCTTCCTCTGCTGTGTTGTCACCCGCTGTGTGGCGTCTCTTACATAGCCATGGAGCGGACTCTCCGGGTGACATTATCGGATGGCCACAGAAGACCGCCACAAGAAGAGCGGCTTTTTTTTTTATTAGTGGGTAACCGGCTGCGCTGAAGAACACATCAGCGGGGGAGGATGGTGGCAGCAGGAGAGACAGCTCAGGGAGAAGAAACATCAAACACTAGTGAATGTATTTTCTATGTATTTTCTATGTATGACTGTGCTACACCCAATAGGCTAGAAGTCAGCACTTCTACCTTGAAGAACTCATGGGTTCAAATCCCACAGAGAAATACTAAAAGATTGAATTGGTGAAAAAAAAGCAAATGACTATTAGCCAATTAGCCAAAGCAGCATATGCTGAAAATAGGTGAATGCCAATTAGCCAATGCACTTTAAATTTGGCTGATTATATTAACTCTTCAAATGCATGCAATGATATGTAAGTATTCAATACTATTATGGTGTGAAATTCCAAACACCACACACTAACTAATGGGCAGATTACATTTTTTTGTTTGTTCATTTTAATTCGCTTGTGCACTGAAAAAATAAACACAGCTGGGGGATGGTAGGTTGGCTGGTATTTGAACTTGTACCGTGAGTGCTGTGGAGACATCTGAGCAGACTACTAAGCCATTGTGCTAGGTATGAGACCTACATAATAGTGTAGTATGATTAAAGAATGAATATAAATAATTACCGCTTTATAGTCACCTAAATTAAAAAATAAAAAACAACATACAACAAATAGGTAACCTAAATGTTTAATACATGTAACTTTACAGAATAGCAGACATTACTATGTAATAATCATTCATAACTGCATTAGTTACTGTAGCAAAAGAAGGAAAGAAATAGGAATACTAATTGCAACATACATCAATAGATGCACACGAGGTAGAGCACATCTCACATAAAAATGTTTTTTCACATACATGGATCATGGCTACAGTACACTGCTATATAACAACTTGATAAGAATTGGCATTTGTATATACGCGGAAGCGCTAATTAGCGGCAATGTAGAATTTTCAAACGTTTGTTCTCCACTTATATCGCTGATTTTCATGCGCAAATTCGCCGTTTTGTTTCCATTTGGCTAAAATTGGCTCTATTATTTGCCATAGTGCCCAGTACTTCCTGGAGTTATAGTAAATGACCCCCTAAGTGTTTTAGAGACATGAGAAATTGGCTGTGGACCAACACTTTGTTCAGCGGATAAAAAAATATGTGTAGCACTAGTCGAGCTTTCAGTAAAGTCACCATCTGACTGTGTAACTGCAGACTTTATTGGGGTCATTTCCAATTCTGCCATTCCATGTTTAGTATTTATTTTTACGGGAGTAGATTTTAATAAATCAGTGTCTAGTATAGGACAAAACACAGAGTAATCATGATCTTGACAAATGTCACGATAACTGGCAATACATCGATATGATTTCTCGGAAATAAAAGAAGTAAAATCTTCTTCCATTGTTTGGGTAGCCACATCACATTTACTAGTTTGGTTTTCCAAAATTGATTGATTACATTGGCTGCAACAGGGAGTTTTCCTTTTTTTTTAACCAAAATTGATCTGTCATCGGGAAGATATGACGGAACAGCATCGTGTTTCAAAACTTTTTTTTTTTTTTTTCTTGTCATATGACTCTTCAGAAAAATGGACAGAGCACATTCTAAAACGATCTCCGTTTTTATCTTTTAAAATTTCTTCTGCCAAAAATATAAGGTCTTCATCTCTCAAACAAGATGAGGCAATCCATTGTTTGATCATATCCAAATTTTTGGGAAAGATGTGGAGTTTTATGTCAGGATATGTAGATTTAAAGCCCGTCCAATTTGGGCAGGAATTAAAAATGCACTTTGGCATTTTTATGTAATCTGAAAATAAAATAGAGTAAATTAATTACTTTTATCATAATAATTTTGTTAACAGTTATAACATGCACAATTTATTAAAAATAGTTAATTAATTCCATTAAATATATTAAATATATTATATAAACACTTCCTTTTGTACATGTGACCATCTGTGATTGGACACAGACGATCACATCTTTAAAGAGCTGCGTGCGCGGCTCTTTATACAGATAGGGGTTGCGCCATGTCCTAGCAACACGGCACAGGCCACAGGCGTGCAAGAGCGTACATTCTGGACCGCAGTCCCGAACTACATGGGCTTGCGGCAAAAGGTTAAATGAATATATAATAAACTTATAAGTTTTGATATACATTCACTTTGCATTCGATACGGTGACCTTTTTATAAATTAATTTTTTAAGAATAAGATACTATGTGGTGCATATTGTTCATTTTTATAAAAAAAATGGCTTTTACACAATGATTATGGGGCAGCACTGATATTATGCAATGATAAGTTAGCTGTTATGGGCTATGATGGGGCATCACTGTTGAGCAGTGATGAGGTGGCAATGATCGGTGGCACAAGTGTGGCACAAGTGTGGACTGATAGGTGGCAATAGTTTTCAATGAGAGGATGTACAGTCATGAAGCACTAATGGACATTGATAGGGGGCACTTATGGTGCGCACCGTAAAGTTGTCAGTGGCTCTTACATTTTGTGACAGATATCGCTTTTAAAGGAGACGGTGATTGTTTCTTGGTATGGGTTACTGATTATATATATTAATAGGAGCGCAGCCATTGACTCTAACTGTTGGCAATAAAATTAAGTGCATAAGTGCCACCATGGAAATAGGTTCTATAAGACTGCACTCTTACTGAATCGTATGCAGGCGCTATGAGCCACAAACCCTGAAGAGAAGGATTGGGGCAGCTCTGTGCCAAAAGAAAGTGCACAGAGGAGATTTGAATGTACATTTGAGGTTATTAAAACATCAGGAAGACTTACCTTTACATATCATTGAACATGGGCCGATTGGCTGCTTCTATGACGAATGCTCTACTTGTCCGGCCTGACAGTTTAGGTGGACGGTCATGTCTTGGAATGTTTGCAGTTGTGCCATACTCTTTCTATTTATAAATGATGGATTGAACAGAGCTCCGTGAGATGTTCAAAGCTCATGATGGCATTATTTTTTACATCACTGCTTTTAAATGCAATTTAGACCACTTGTGGTTGGCGTGATCTTTTTGACTTCATGATGTTGTTTGCTCAATAAGGTTCCTTGAAAAAACCTTTAAGGAAATCACAGAACACTTTTCACATAACAGAATTCACTTCTGAACCGACCACCGTCGTTATACGTCCGAACTTGGAAGAGGAAAATCGATGTTATGGCAGCAGCCAGGGATGGACTGGCCATCGGGACTACCGGGAGATTCCCAGTGGGCCGATGGCTCAGTGTGGCCTGTTTCACTTTTATCCGCATCTGCGGTGCGCGGCGATCTACCCGTCAACAGCCGCAATCTGGCGTCTGACGGGTAGATCGAGATTA